>JXTB01000171.1:130107-179232 GCA_002914805.1 Parasponia andersonii
AAAGAGGAAACAGCTACGCAACCAAAAACTTGCCAGCAGACCTCAAAAACGATCGTACTATGGGGATCACGTCGCTTGTCGACGACCCGAGAAAACGTACGAAGAGGAAGGAGTTACGCAACCAAAACTTGCCAGCAGACCTCGAAAACGATCGTACTATGGGAATCACATCGTGCAATAAAATGCTTGCCGATGACCCGAAAAAACGTACGAGGAGAAAAGGGGTGCGCAACTCAAAAGCTTGCCAGCAGACCCCCTAAGGAACATTTTAGCTACACGAAGAGCTAAAGGAAAGCAGGGTCGGGATCCACCCGTTGGAAGTGGACCCTCTCTAAGGAACATTTTAGCCATACGAATGACTAAAGGAAAGCAGGATCGGGATCCACCCGTTGGAAGTGGACCCTCCCTAAGGAACATTTTAGCTATACGAAGAGTTAAAGGAAAGCAGGCTCTGCCCGGGGGATGGTTTATTTGCGCATGGGCAGGATGTGAACGGATTTGGAGTCTACCTATTAGAAGTAGTCCAGTACCAGACCAAACGTAAAGATAGAAATTAAGATTAAAGTCTATTTATTATGTCCTAAAAATACAAAGCACACGGTTAACAGTGGTGCGCACTCATAAGCCCTATTTACGGGAGGCAAGTCGCGAACGGACTCGTAGGGAGACATCGGAGTGGTAGTACCCTTTGTTTCCAGTAAGAGCCGAGCCCAGGCCTTATCCTTTGCAACGACGGGTCCAAAAAATGGTTAACCAATCCCTAGAGCAGGTTTCGAGCGCGGTCCCATTTGGGGTCGGAGAAGTCCAGCCACATGCGCGGGTCGAACTCTACCAAAACAAGTCATAACAAAAGTTATATCTCCGTAAAACCAGATGAGTCAAAGCTCGCACCTCTATCTCTAGAACTAATCTTGGTAGTCATGGCCCGAGGAGGACTCACTAATAGTCCGAAATCGTGTCCATCCGAGTCATCCACAATTATTTATACAGACGGCTACAACAAGGTTTAACTTTACCCCAGACGCAGTCAACAAAGAAAAAGAAAACATACTAAAGAGAATTGCACTGTTCTTATTATTTATACGAAGGGTTACAATGAGGGTCAGCTTTACAAAAGTACAAAATTAGGGACCCTAATTACCTCTGGCCATGGGAGCGCAGCCAGTCCCGGCGCTTGGACCAGCCCCGGTGGAGAGTGGAGTAACAGGGTCGGATTCATCACTGGATAGAATGACTGCACCAGACCCCTCACCAGTTAAGACCCCGAGACCAAGTTGACCGCCAGGGGCTTCCGAAGTTCGATCTGGTGGACTAGAAACAGGGATAAGCTATTTGGCACCAGAAGCAGATGTAGAGGGCCTGTTCTTTTCCGCAGCAAGCATCTTCAGCATGTCAGTCGGGTACGTGATGCTGATCTCATCCCCAAGTTGCTGCATGTAGTGCTTGAAAGAATAGTGGTCTCTCTCGATGCCTTTCTGATCATCAAACTGGTCTGGCGTTACCACCTCAGCGTGGCTTTCGAACTCTCTATTCTCCCAGCCAGACCTGTAACTTTCCGCAGAAAGGACATCTACCTGCCTCTAGTACCGTTTTCAGTTTCTCTGTATCCGCCAGCCTATCCTTCAGGGCCGCCAGCCTGAGCTCCGCTTGCCGCTGCGATAAGTCGACCAAAAAAGTGTTAATACCGGCAAGGTCCTCGCTGTGTTTGCGAGACATCTCCACATGAGCACCCATCAGATTTTTGTGATCCAAGAAGAGATATCGATTTACCTCGTTGGACCGGTTAAGTCTGCTTTGCAGAGAGTGGGCCTCTAGCTTATCTTTCGCCTCGGCTTTCCTCGCTTCTTTGGCATCATCAACAGCCTTGTCACGAGCGACGAAAGCCAGTCCCATCTCTGCCCCCATGCTCTGCATTTCTTGCTCCTTGACCCTTAGCTTGTTCTGAGCCAGTCTGACGGTCTCAGATTGAGCAAGTTTGTCGGCCTCTGCCTCGACCAGTCTCGCAGCTAGCTCCTTACGTCTGGTCCTCTCAAAACTCAGAGCGTGAGCCACCGCACTACTGACCCTCGCCTCCTCGAGGCTCTGATATAAATCGAAGTCAGACCTCAACTCAACGAGGGTAGCATCATTGTGCTCGGCCAGTGCAGAGCGGGAGCTCAGCTCCTCGGTCATATCCCTGAAGCGAGAGGAATAGAAAGACCGGATGGCGGTCAGCTACAAGTTAAACAAAAAGAATGGGGTCAGCATCTAGCAAGGATACTGAAAAACATAGAAGCAACCGAGTGGACCAAACCTGCGCGGAGGTATGGCTAGTGACAAGCTCGACATTCTCCAAAGAGAGCACCTCCAGCTCCGGCTCTGTGGCTGGACCCTCTCTTTGGGCGTTGCCCGCGCCTGGGGAACACGGCTCCGCCCTGCTAGCCATGAGGTCACCCTCTCCCCTAGCTAGGCATGCCCCCGAAGCAGTGGCGGTAGGGACGAAGGAAAGCTCGGTGCCACCAAAAGTGCCATCGGCCACGGCGGGAGGTGGTGCATCTCCTCTTGGCGGGCCACTGCACACGGACTTTCTTCTTATTAGAAAGGTCAGCGTGGCCCCGTCGTTACCATTATCAAACGAGGGGGCAACCCTGCCCCTCTTCTCTTCCCGGCCCTCTTCTTCGTTAGATGAGCCGACCTCATGGCGCCGTGGGACCAAGGGAGGGGAAGATAGCTGAGACTTCAACCTCGGAGCCCCCCCACTGAGCTCGGCGATCTCCCCACCGAGACAAGTAGTACCCGATTTCGAACCGGAGTCAGGGGTGGACGAGGTTTGTGTAGCAAACCCCCCAGGTAGACTCAGGGGCGTCCCCTCGCTGTATACGGTCTTTGTGGTAGACGTTCCCCCGGATGGAGGTCTGCCTGCATCAGAGTCAGGAATCGTGGGTACTTCATCTCCTGAGGGCACCACGAGATGTCGGCCAGCGGGTGCCTTGGGGTGAGCCTTATGTCCCGCGGCTCTCCCCTTGACAGGGGAGGGGTCAGCCGATGGGCCCATCTCAGAACCTGCAAAGAATAAGCAACATGTTTAGGTCACGGCCATAATCTGACCCACGAAGCTCAAGGATGCGAAAATGAACCCACCCCTAGCCCTCTTGGGGGCGGCAGCTTCCTCCCTGCGGAGCCTGACACACTCCTCAGCTACAAACCTCACAGTTTCCTCGAGCTCGTGATTAGACGGCGCCACCAGATCATTGAAGCCCGCCAATTGGCTTGAAGCTGTAACCTGCCGACCAACCATGGCGATTCGATCATGCTCGTCTCGGCGGAATTGGTTCAGGGCAGAGGCATCAAGTCGGCTCCGTAGATGCTTCGTGATGACCCAGGTGTCCAGGGGGAAGGGAAGGTATGAAACTATCCTGGGCATTATATTCATCACTAGGGGGTTAAGGGTGGCCTGGATGTGCCGGCAGTCCCCAGGAGATCCGAAGATGACGATCCCCTCCAGGCCTTTGAGCCACCCCGCTGACAAATGTGGCTCGAACCTACTCTCTTCTGCCGAGGCTGCACAAGACAAAATAATGTGAGCAATAAAAGACGAGGAGAACACAGACCCAAAAATCACGACCAAGCACTTACTCTGCAGGAAAGCTGAGGGAATTTGGAAGTGCTCGCAATTCACCCAAGAGGAGCACCACGCCCCTCCAACGGCATATAGCCTAGTGTGGGAGTCCTATTGCTTGTCTGACCTCAGCAAGCCCCAGAAGATGTGACGTCCAGGGAGCGGTTGGAGGTAAAAGGTGGGGTAGGAACTCTTATTGGGGATGAGGGTGAGTTTGTAAGCATAAAAGACCACCTCTAGGTCGATATGCAGATTATAGAGAACTGATAGGGCGGAAAGCCCCATCAGAATCATGACCCCGTTTGCATTTAACTACATCAGATGGATCCCCGTCAAAGCGAAGAATTGGTGGATCAGAGGAGAAAGAGAGAATCGCAGCCATTCCAGATGTTTCCTGCCCAAGATAATAGAGCCTTCGGGGGCAGAGGGACGAAGATATCAATCCACAGGGCCCTCGACCCTTTGCAGCGTCACTCCACTGGGGAGGCAGAGCTATCCCCTTAGTGAATCCAATTCTAAATCCACGATGGGATGCAATTCATGATCTTGACCTAAAGCCATTGTTGTTGATACGATTGAAAGAGTAAAAGTCTCTAGAAGGGAGGAAATCGGAAACCCTAGGATTTTAAGAGGCTAGAATGATTGAAGATTTTAGTAAAATGGCAAATGAGCGTAATTGCAGCTTTTATAGAGGGGGAGCCAAAGAGTTTTTCTAGAAAAGGGGAGAGCAAAGAAGACCGAACAATCAGAACTTCGAAATTTAAACAGATTTCGTGACATAGGATGGCATGCCTCCACGTCGGCAGGGGGGAGCCACGTGCATCCCCCAGATTGGAGGAACAGATAAATGATTTCCCCACTTAACGGATACGAATTCATCAAGTAGGGAAATAGGGGCAGTTGTGGGATCCGTTCCCAAATCATACACCACGTGGACGATTAAGCGGCAGAACAGGTCACAAACAGAGCCTACCGTCCGACAGGTGTCGAGAGTGATTAGCTAAAGGCCACGCGGGTCACACGTGATACCACATCGGCCATTGGACTACCCGAGGTTAGGACCGAGCCTATCACAGACCCTAGACAGACTCGGCTCAGTCCGACCCTTACCTCGACAGTTGGGGGGTCAGAAACCCCAAGGTCTTCCACCAAAATACAATGAAAAGCAACTCACAACTCCAGACCCAGACAGAGCATTTAATATGATCTGGGGTAGGTGTGTGCAAGGGGCAAGCCGTCCTGACAGAACGGCGATTTGTCCAAATCTCACCCCTGACAGACTCAAGCTATAGGAGGCGGCGGAAACTAGGCTACAGCGATACAGAGGAGATGACGGTAATCTCGGCCCGTGACCTCTGGGAAAACTTTGAGGAAAAAGGTACTCAATCCAGAGATTGAGACTCGGATGTTTCACAATCTCAGGACTATATATATATGAGCCATGCGTTCCCGAGAGGGATATGGATGCATACAAAAAGAGATATTTAAAAGTTTACGAGCAAGAAACAAAGATATACTCGTATAGAACTAAATCCTTGCTACCCTGAATCAAAGAAAGACGACTGACTTAAGAATCAGAGAGTCTTTGTAGGTGGCCACCCCTGCCTCTCTGACCCTGCCTGAACTTTAGAGCACTTTGGAATAGCAAGGACATGTGGATAGTTGGAGGACGCATCATCAGCGGTTCAAAGACACGTGGATGGCTGGTAAGAAATCGATCCAACAATATGTACCACTTTTTTCTAGACAAAAAAAGAAAACTAAAAGGCAATATATATCGTACCATTATTCCATATGCACGACCTTGGATTCCAACGCCGGTGATGGAGGCGCCTGCAAGTTCCAAGGTGTTAAGGTGGCCGCAGAATATGAGGGTGACGAAAGTGAGCATGTAGTTGAATTCGGACACCAGAATGGCAGCTCCGGCGAGTAACCAGAGCAGTCTTGACTCCTACGCTGCGAGCCGAAACCACCATCTAAGTGGAAAAGGCCTCTTCTCAAGAACCTCCTCCATTTGTCCCGACGACAAGTCGGAAATGTGGGTATCATGATGTGGAATAACGTTGTCATTTTCAGGTCTAAGAAGTGAAAGCCTGGACTGGTCTGAATCCTGAGGAGCCATGGCTCTTTGCGCTTATCTTTTCACGACTAGTAGCCAGAGAATGTGGATTCGAAATTTATCTCTAGGAAAGTGGATTCGAAATTTAGGACTAGCTACGAGTAAAGTTGAAATTAAGCTCTAGTCCAACAAGTTTAAGTTTATATAGTGTAGATCCACAGGAAAGAACATGAGAACTAGCAGAGATGGACAAGATAGAACTGCATGACAAGGTAGTTTTTGTTGATTAAATCAAGCAGTTCACCAACTAGCGAACACTAAATAGTCAAGTGTAATAGGAATAGCGAAAAGAGCAGCTGTAATAGTAATAGTAAAAGGTGATGTTCACACCATTTTTCAAATTTTAAAAATATGGAGGACTTCATCACTTGTTTTGCATCCTATTCTAAAATCTTTTTCATTTCAAAGAGAGAATTCAAACTTAAGAATTCTTTTTAATGTCTCACTTATTTTCTCATAAATTATTTAGAGTGAGTGTTTTCTCCTATTTTAAGAAAGAAAAGCTCATTTGTTTTTTTCTTGTATTTAGAGAGAAGTAAGTTGTAATCTTCTTTTCATAATGAAATTCTTCATAACTTTGTCTATGAACGTAGCCTAAATTGGGTGAACTATATTAAATCTTTTGCGTGCCTTATCTTTTTTATTTTACCCAAATTTTCTCAACTCATATTTTAGCAATGTATTTTCGCTTCTGTAAAGCTGATCTCCTAACAGTAGTATCAGAGCCATTAGTTGAAGCACTGTTCACATATATGTACTATTCATGTATACGTCATTGTTCACATATATGGTATTGTTCACATATAGTAAAACAATGGTAACTGAATAAATCGTGGTGTGTTATCGTTTCTGCAAAGTCGATCTCTTAACAGTGGTATCAGAGTCATTAGTTGGAGTACTGTTCATATATACATATTATTCATGTATATTCATTGTTCACGTATATGGTACTGTTTACATACAGTGAAACAGTGGTCACTGAATAAATCGTGATGAACAAAAATGGCAGCGAAAATTCAATATTGAGAAGTTCAATAGGAGCAATTTCTCTCTGTGGAAAATGAAGATAAAGACAATCTTAAGAAAAAATAATTGCCTTGCAATAATTAGAGAAATACTTGCTGAGATTACTAATGATAAAAAGTGGGATGAGATGGATGGCAATATTGTCGCTAACTTACAGTTGGCACTGGTAAATAGAGTCTTGTTGAGCATTAAAGAGAAAAAGTCAATCAAGGAGAAATGAGATATGCTCACAAAGCTGTATCAGGCCAAATCACTCTATAATAAAATTTTCTTGAAGAGAAGGCTTTACACCTTCAGATGGCAGAATCAACAACGATGACCAACCACATCAACACCCTTAATACTCTATTTTTGTAGCTCACAATAATAGAGCATAAAATAGAGGATAATGAACGTGTAGAAATCTTACTTCAGAGTTTACCTGATTCATATGATCAACTTAGCATAAATATGACTAGCAATGTTACAACTCTAGTTTTTAACAATCTTACAACTATTATTCTCAAATAAGAAAATCGGTGTAAGAACAAGGAAGATAGATTGGTAAGTTCACAACAAGTAGAGGCTTTGACAATGAGAGAGAGATCAACAGAACGTGGCTCTAGTGGGAGTTAGAGTCACGGTAGATCAAAATCAAGAAGTAAGAAGAATGTCAAGTATTATTATTATGGTAAAAAGGGGCATGTCAAAAAGGAGTATTGGCAACTCAAGAAGAATGGGGATTCCAGAGAGAAGGACCTTAAGTTATCAATTGCTCAAGGGAATGTTGCAAGTACTTTAGATGATAGAGAAATCTTGTATAACGAAGCTGTAATAATTTCTAAGGAAAGAAGGCAGCTTATTGGTGTTTAGTTAGAAGATTCGGGAGCAACATTGCACATGACTTCTTACATAGGGTGGTTTCACACATATGAACCTGTCTCTGGAGGATTTGTGTTTATGGTTAACAATCATGCTTTAGAAATTACTGGGATTGACATCATCAAGATGAAAATGTATGATGGCACTATTCATACTATTTAAGAGGTGCGACATGTGAAGAGCTTGAAGAAAAATTTATTATTTTTGGGACAATTAGATAACCTTGGTTACAAAATTTATGTCGAAAATGGGATCATAAAGGGTATACTTGTAGTAATAAAGGCAGAAAAGATCGCAGTGAATCTATACATACTCAAAAGAGATACACTGATGGAAGTAGAAGTATCAGTTGCTTCAACAAATTTTGGAGAATAATCAACGATGATGTGGCATTGTAAGCTCAGCCATATGTCAAAACGAGGCTTGAAGATTCTCTCTGAACGGAGGTTGCTTCTTGGTCTCACAAAGGTATCTTTACCCTTTTATGAGCATTATGTCACAAGCAAGCAGCATAGATTAGAATTTAGTACATCCAATTCTAGAAGTAAGAAAGTTCTAGACTTGGTTCACTCTAATGTTTGGTAAGCACCGGTGATGTCCCTAAGAGGAGCTAGATGTTTTGTATCTTTTATTGATAATTACTCCAGAAGATGTTGGGTGTATCCTATCAAGAGAAAGGCTGATGTATTTTCAATCTTCAAAATATTCAACGTGCGGATAAAGTTTGAATCTGAAGAAAAGATCAAGTATTTGACGGACAATGGAGGAGAATATATAAGCGATGAGTTTGATAACTTCTGTCAACAAGGAGGTATCAAGAGGCAATTTACATCACCGTACACTCCTCAGCAAAATGGAGTGGCAGATCAGATAGATAGAACCTTGTTAGAAAAGACAAAAAATAATGTTGAGAGTTGCAGGTTAACCTAAGACATTTTGGGCAGAAGCAGTCAAAACAGCATATTATGTGATCAATCGATCTCCATCAACATCGATTGATCTGAAGACACCGATGGAGATGTGGACCGGTAAGGCAGTTGATTACTCTCGTTACATATATTTGGAAGTCCTGTATACATGATGCAAATACTCAATAAATCACAAAATTAGATTCAAAGTCCAGAGAGTATATTCTTAGAATATGCTAATGGAGTCAGTGGGTATCACTTATGGAATCCCATTGCCCATAAGGTTATCATCAGTAGAGTTGTGATATTTGTAGAGAATAAACTACAAGAAAAAGGAGATGATAGTAGACCAGAAACTATTACAATTCAAGTAGAAAAGAATGTTAAAGATTTAGATTCTTTTGAAGCAATACTAGAGCACGAAGTAGAAGAACCAGTTGAGGAAGAGGCTTCTAAAATTCATCAGTCAACTCGTGAGAGAAGACTACCGACATGGGACTCAGATTATGTCACTGAGAGTAACATTTCATACTGTCTTCTAATAGAGGATGCAGAGCCAACAACTTTCTATGAGGCTAGCAAAAGTTCAGATGTATCCCTATAGATGACAATAATGCGAGAAGAGATTGAAGCCATTCACAAGAATAAACATATGGGATCTTATTTCGCTACCACAAGGAAGGAAGACTATTATTAACAAATGGGTCTACAAGATCAAGCATGATAGTAATGATCAAATGGAGTGGTATCGTGTGAGATTGGTGATAAAGGGATATACTCAGAAAAAAGGTATTGACTTCAACGAGATATTTTTACTTGGTTCATCTAACAATAATTTGAGTGGTTTTGGCAATGTATGCTATATTTGACCTGCATCTAGAGCAGCTAGATATAAAAATTTCTTTTTTTAATGGAGAACTTAAAGAAGAAATTTATATGCTCCAACTAGAAGGCTTCGCTGAAATAAGCAAGGAGAACTTGGTTTGCAAGTTGAATAAACCTTTATACAGTCTCAAACAGGTGCCGAGGTGTTAGTATAAGAGATTTAATTCCTTCATCATAAGCCTTGGGTACAACACACTCAGTTTTGACCATTGCACATACTTTAAAAGGTTTGATGAAGATAGTGATTTCATCATCTTATTGTTGTACATAGCCGATATGTTGGTAGTGGGCCCCAACAAAAGAAGAGTCCAAGAATAAAAGGCACAATTAGCTAGGGAATTTGATATGAAGGACTTGGGACCGATAAATAAGATTCTAGGAATGCAAATTCACCGAAACAAAAGTAACAAGAAGATTTGGCTTTTTTAGAAGAATTATTTGAAAAAAAATTTTGCGTCGCTTCAATTTGCAAGATTGTAAGTCAATCTTCACTCCACTTCCTGTTAACTTCAATTTATCTTCCGGGATGTGTCCTAGCAATGAAATAGAAAGAATGGAAATATCTCGAGTACCATATGCATCAGCGGCAGGAATTCTAATGTTTGTTATGATATGCACAAGACCAGACATTGCACAAGCAGTGGGAGTGGTTAGTACGTGGTGAATTCTGGTGGAGAGCATTGGAATACTGTGAAGAGAATTCTGAGGTACATCAAAGGAACCTCAGATACTATATTATATTACGGAGGATCAGAATTTACTATTAGAGGATATGTTGATTCAGATTTTGTGGGTGATATTGACGTACGAAAATCTTCTACAAGTTTTGTGTTTACTCTTACAAAAAGAGTTGTAAGCCAGGTTTCGAAACTATAAACTATTGTGCCTTTATCTACAACAAAAGTAGAATACATGGCTGCTACACAAGCTTGTAAAGATTCATATTTGGGTTTAAAGGTTATTGGAGGAGCTCGAGCACAAACAAGAAAAGATTCCTCTGTTTTGTGACAATCAGAGTGCCTTACACATTGCAAAGAATTCAGCCTTTCATTTCAGGACAAAGCACATAGCTGTTCAATATCACTTCGTTGAAGAAGTAGTAAAAGATGAAAATATGGATATGAAGAAGATTCACACTAAGGAGAACCTAGTAGATGCTTTAACCAAACCAATCACTACTGACAAGTTCCAATAGTGTAGATCCTCATATAGCCTAGCAGATACATAAACAGCATGAAGAATTGACAAGCGAAGAAAAGTGAGATTGCTCAAGTGTGAAGACATGATTAGTCTTCAAGTAGGAGAATGTTGAACAAATCAACAATTATAGTTCACTAACTAGCCGTAATAGGAACAATAAAAAGGTCAACTGCAATAGAAACCGTGAAAAGAGCAGCCGTAATAGTAATAGTAATAGTAAAAGGTGATGTTCACACCATCTTTCAAGTTCTGTAAATATGGAAGGTTTCATCACTTATTTTGCATCCTATTCTAAAATCCTCTTATTTTCTAAGAGAGAATTCAAGCTTAAGAATTTCTCTTAGTGTCCCACTTGTTTTTTTCTAAAGTGTTTAGAAAGAGTGTTTTCTCCTATTTCAAAAAAGAGAAGTTCATTTGTTTTCTCCTTGTATTTAGAGAGAAATAAGTTAAAATCTCCTTTTCATAGTAAAATTCTTCAAAGTCTTGCCTGTGGACGTAACCTAAATTAGGTGAATTACATTAAATCTTTTTTGTGCCTTATCTTTTTCATTTTACTAAAATTTTCTCAACTCATATTTTAGTTGTGTATTGTCACTTCCGTAAAGCCAATCTCCTACTAATTTTACGCATTTGTGCATGGTTTTGTTTTTAGTCAAACTACCAGATAGTCAAATGATACTAGTAGTTGCCTAGATTATGACATCTAAAAATATCATAGTTTTTGTTCTTCATTAATTATACCTTTTTAAGTTATTGTTTTTCTTAAAGGAATTTTTTCTTCTTTTAATCTGAGATAAAATACCCGATAATCATTTCACTTTTGTTAAGAGTAGTCTTTTACTCTTCTCTTATTTGAAATTTTGTCTGTGTGCCTCAATTTTTACATATATAGTGTCAATTCGTTGTAACTTTTGTAAATATCATTTTTTCCTAATTAACATATGATGCAAAAAAAATATCATTTTACCTACCAAATGTCGAGACCCATAAAATAAAAGGGAATAAAACTAATAAAATCATTATTTTTTCAAATTTACCCTAAAATTAAGAGAAAGATTTTCCATTTCAAATCGAGAATACTGGGAAATTTTCAATACTCTCATTTGTATAAAAATACATTTAATTCAAATGAGTATTATTTTCAATAGAAACAAAAACAAAAACTTTTCTCATTTATACTGGAATCTTTAATGGGTCAAATTGGCAATAAATTTGTAAAAACTAAGGTGAAACAATACTATATTTGTGAAAATGGGATAACTGGCAATATATTTGCAAAATAGGGTGTACATGGACAAAATTTCAAATTTGAGGAGGTAAACGATTATTCTTAGCCAAAGCGAGGAGCTAAGCGACTTCTCTTAGCTAGTGATATTAATGGCTCAAGACACATGTGTTAGTCTAGATAAGGTTATAAATCGTTTCATAATCTTGCTGGCACCCTAACCAGTGCCAGAATGTGATCAACTATCTCATTTTTTTATTGTATTCTTTTTATTCCACTAATTAAATATCGTCATTTCTTTTATAAAAAAAAGGAATGACGTCATTTCATTTATATATAAAAAATAAGAATAATGTCATTTCATCCTGAAAGATCGGAACATTTTGTTGAGTTAATAAAGAAATAAATTGCTAAAAATATGTTGATTTGACGTTATTTGAATTGTTAAACCCGGGGGTTCGCGCTAACCAATTGTCACTAACATCCTCAGCCCAGTTACCAATCCTTCCGATTGCCCGGAGTATTACGCTAAGTATTATCCTACTTGGACTTGTCACGCCGAAAATTTAAGATAGTAATTTTTAGTAATTTTAAGTGAAAATAGTGATAAATAGTAATTTTTAAAATTTTCAAAAAATTTAAGCATTTAAAATTTAAATTTAATCCTCTAAAATAAGTAAATTATGAAATTAGACAAATAAATAAAAAAAAATTTGATATTATTTACCAGTTTTAAATTTTCAAGTAAATTTTATATGAGAGAAAATCCTAATTAATTAGTTTTAAAAAAACTTTTATTAATTCATGAAGTTTAATAAAATAGTTCAAATTAAAACCCTAGGCCCAATATTCAAATAATTTACATAAAATCATTTTATTTTCTAAGGACTCGATTTAATAACAAAAATCATCTTTATACATCTACTTAGTATATATATTACTATTGGCTAAATAAATTTAATTTAGAAAAAAGAAATTGATACCGAATACAAACCAACCAATGAAGAGGATTAGAACTGCAAGCATATGCCAAACATGCTTGCCAAACTACCAGAATAATTACCACAAAATAGGTCAATACCTAAAATGGAAAGAAGTATGGGGGTGAGCATGACAATGCTCAGTAAAAACTCAATTATCTTTTTAAGTGAATACAATTTTATCAAACCTGTATGGTTAATGCCTTTTCCAAAATCCATTTATGAACCAAATTTATAAAATAAGTGGTATCCAGAATAATCACATATTTAAAACTAAAGTCAAAATCACAAGATTGTACATATCATAAATCAACTCATCCTATGAGCTCACACCCACACATCACGAACTAGAGTAACTAATACTACGTGTACTAAGTACTCTCTATCTGAAATCTATCCCAGAAAACAGGAGGGATACCCATATGTCTAAGCCTACCGAACTGGAGCGGCAACTGAATGCCTACACCTACTGAATGAGGATAATCAGAAAAACAAACCCCGCCCGGGTTTACGGGCTCTCACCGGAGGCGGGTGTACTAGTCCGCCTACTACAACAATGTGATGCCTGAGATGTATCTCATGTGTGATCCTATGGTATGTACAATATATAACAAAATATGCATAATAACCATGCAATACATAATCAAACAATGCTTTAAAATTCAACTTGGCATTATGCTGGGATTTACTATAAATGGGCAGCACACCGCTGTTTTATCCCATAATCATAATATGAAAATATGTATAAAATTTATACAGTCCAATCTCCAGCATAATCTAATAATTTTCAGCAATTTATCAGAATATCATTTATTCACGATTTTTCACAAAAATAGTTATAATGAGAATTTTCAAATTAAAACATGTATAAAAACTGGTAATTGAATCCCTACCTCGAGATTGTAGTTATGTTGGACTAACGATGCTAGAAATATCCTCAATTGATCACCGAGTTATTCGGACAGCTATTTTCTAATCTCATCACGTTCACTTGAAAAGTTGACTTTTCAAACGGAGTCTCGGATTGAGAAACAGAAATCACCACTGAATTCAGAACACCCAAAAACATTGGTTTAGATATAAAGTTCGTCGAAAACAGGTCCCGGTACAGAACCGGCCCGTGGCACGCAAAACGGTGCAATTCACGAGCTATTTCTTCGACTTTCGTGACACTTCAGAAAATAGTGGTATTTTATATCAAACTTCATGTCTCGATCTCACTGAGTCCAAATTCGAAATCAGAATTCAGTTTCGAGGTCCCGAATATTAAATGGGCACAAAAATCCAAAATTTATAAAAATACCACATTTTGAAAATAATTAGAAAAATACCACATTTTCATCCCGATAATTAATGATCTTTTGGTTATCGTTTTAACACTTCAAAATCATGAAATTTCATATTTCAAACTCTTCTTTCACGTGGAAAAATTTTTTCGGGAAAAATAACTCAATTTCGAAATAATTACGAAAATACCACAAAAATTAAATATTATAAAATATTGCTACAGTAGTCAATTTCTCACCCGAGCTGAGTTGGAGGCCGAGAGTGATCTGAAATCAAAGCTGGAGTCGAAATGAATCCAACGGTGGTGGTGGTGAGGTGATCGGACGTCGGATGGCGGATGGCGGAATGGCGGGCGAAAAATCGATCGGCAGGCGGTGGCTTTGGGCTGCGATTTCTCCGGCGAGGCGCGGCGGAACAAGATGGTGACACCAGACGTGGCTTCATCGGCAGCTGGGCAAGGACGCGGGGTGGCGGGTCGGGCGGTGCGGTGGCCGGAGAAGCCTCTGGTGAACAGTAACATAGGGGGAGTTTTCGGGGGCTTCCATGGAGAAGAAAGAGGAAATGGGGGGTTTTTACGCAATTTTTAAAAATTGTAGTTGTGGGACACGTGGCGTAATCTGATTTGACCGAAAAAAAAGTTTCTGAAATTCTACTTTGGCCACAATTTTAAAAAGATTCTTTTACTTTAGTCCCTCCTTAATTACATTTTTATCCCCAGTTTGAAATTTCTTTTTCACTTTTACCCTAAATGCACCTAGACTTTATCTTGTCTAGATTCAACATCAAATTATTTCAGATTTTTATTTAATCCGAAAATATAAAATTACCAAATTGCTTTTGATTCTAAAATTACTTAATTACCCTTATAAAAATTTAGGATTTTACAGGCTTCACATCAGGATTTGTCCTATTTGGCATAATCCTGTCTCATGGTGCATTCCCAACACTACTTGAACCTAAGACCTCTATTTTAAGAAGAACTTACAAGTTTAGTTGGTATCAATTGACATATCAGAATACTTGGTACCAACTATAAGCTTGTAAGTACTTCTTAAAGTGGAAGTCTTAGGTTCAATTTGTATTAGGGATGCACCCTGAGGCAAGATTATATCAGATGCCAATTAATCTAGCACGTCCTGATGCAGGATTATGTCAAATGCTGATTAATCTAGCATAGTTTTTTATAATAATCTAGCATAGTTTTTTATAATACTCTACGCAATCGGAAGGGGTTGGTAACTGGACTAGGGAGGCTGGCAGACTACTAGTTGGGCCGAGCCTAGGTGTTACATGATTAGTGTGGGACATTGAGAAACCAACAAAATTGATACACATGCTCTGGCTTCATTATGCCTTTTGTGGCATAATCTTTGTTCATCTATTTTCTAGCTTAATCTCGACTAATATTGTTCATTCTGTACTTAAATGAATCAAGCTCGTTAGTTTAAATTGAATTAATAAAATGTTTTGAAATTTTCATAAATTTTTTTTTCCGTTGGGAGATGATAATATTAATCTAAGTTTGTAAGTGCGTCTTTGTTTTTGTTTTTAAAAAATGAGTATTAAAATTGTTACTAATAAATTAAAACGAAAATTTTAATTCTTAATTTATTTGATTAGTGCTATATATGAAATTTATCCTTTCAATAATTATCAGTTTTTTGAAAGAAACTATTTGAGTTAATGAAGAATCATAACAAATAAATTTTTAATAGCTCAAAGAAATCCAAATTGAAATACATTATTGAACATTTCTTGTTCATGTCTAATGGAAAGAAAATTGGACTAATAAACTTCTCCGGACAATTTTTCAATTATGCTCAAACTCAAAATCAACTACAAGTTTCGTTCCTCTTTGAAATATTATTGGCCTATCTTGTTTTCTCATTCAAAAATGCGGTACTCTAAGATGCTGGGCAAGCTAATTTGAAATTGGTGCAACATAATTGTTATGGAAGTTATTTTTCATAAACAATATGTTAGTAACATTTTATTAATAATAAAACTGTAAAGTTACAAGAAAAGAGAATAGAAAAATGAGGAGACGATGCAAATATTTGACTGAATTATCTGTTCCCCTCCTCCATGTAATACCAAAATAGAGGAGAGATGTGATAACCAATTCGAACATTCCCCGTACGCTAGTCACCAAATCTAAACATCTTTATATGTCAATAACCTTTTAATTATAGTAAAATTGTAAGGTTACAAGAAAAAGAGAACAGAAAAATGAGGAGACGATACGAATATTTGACTGAATTATGTGCTCCCCTCCTCCATGCAATGCCAAAACAGAGGACGGATGTGAAAACTAATTCGAGTGTTTTCTATACACCAGCCACCAAATCTAAACATCTTTATGTGTTAATAACGTTTTATTAATTGTGAAACTGTAAGGTTACAAGAAAAAGATAATAGAAAAATAGGGAGACAATACGAATATTTGACTGAATTATCTACTTCCCTCCTCGATGCAATGCCAAAACAGAGGAAGAATGTGATAACCAATTCGAATGTTCCCTATACGCCAGCCACCAAATCTAAACTCACTTCGTTGGCAGATCTTTTAACTCGGTCAGCAGCTTTTATAACCTAAAATTAAGAGGGTGTTAAAAGTACTTATTAACTTTCACCAAATGAATTAACCACGTTGATTTTTATTCCAATGATATCTTTGTTTTCCTCTCTTCTTTTTTTTTTTTCCCCTTCTTCTTTTTAATACCGGGGAGTGGGAGGAATCAAAAGGGCATTTAAAACAATATCCCATTGCCTGCAATACTATATATGTCATAAAGTTATGACGTTGAGACTACAATACTAGTTAAATATGAGTTCATGAGTAAAATTCAATTTTTTGTGATTTATTTTTTATTAGTGGGTGGTGTTAATAAAACGTGTTATAGTTTTATGAAATTGCGAAGTCATTCCTATCCAAGTACTATTATACGTAATACTAATTAATAGTTTAATGCCATGGCTGTCTTGAATATTTCTTGTTGTTTTCCTGTCGTAACCAGAGAGTCATTAAATCTCCGGTGAAAATTGGAAAGGGTAACAAAAAGTTTCATGTTACCTCAACGTCCCAATTTGTTCTTGCTGTGAGAATAATCAGAGTAACCGTCTGTAAGAAAACTCCAATAACCATTCCCCACCAAATCCCCTGAGAAATAAATAGCTAAAGAAAATCACGTACATATATACGTACATATGTATTTAGACATTTTGTACTGATGCTTAGTAAAATTATAAATAAAATAACTGCGCTAGTTTATAATACAAAAGCATATATAAAGCTGTGAGTGAGTGGCCCAACTTACCGCTACTCCAAGACTAGTTTTGAAGCCAAGAACACATCCAATAGGGAGACCAACAGCATAATAAGCGGTCAGATTAACATAAGCCACCAAAGCTTGCCATCCACTTCCAATGGCAACCCCTGAAAGAAAGGCATAAGAGAACAAATTAAAAAATTGGACAAAAAAGTTCTTTTTTTTTTTTTTTCTTTAGGAACTTTTTTTTTTTTTTTTTTTTTGGCCAATGAAAGACTTATTAGTATCATTTTAACCTGAGAGTATAGGTTGAATCCCATTCAACAAAACAGACATCGCCAGCAATGGGGTCAAATTTGACACTGCCTCAATAATATCAGCGTCGCTCGTAAACAACTCGCTTAATCCGACCCGGAAAATTAAGACTATTGCACTGAAGATTAGGCTGATGATTAAGCTGTTGCCATTAACTACAAACACTGAAAATTTAGCTACTTTTGGATTAGCTGCTCCTAGCTCGTTACTGATTCGGACACTGCATGGAAATTCAACCAATAATATTTCGTTAGTAACAAGTTATTATATATGAGTAATTAAATGTGATGTGTTTCAATCAATTATGTTTTTGGCAATTACTAACCTGGCTGCTGTGCCTAGGCCCAACATGAAACAAATGTCCCAGTTCAAGTAGTTCATGCTGAATTTATATCAGACCATAAGTTGTTAAAATCAAGTAGTAATGATTTAAAAAAGTTCGGAAAACAGAGTAAAGAAAGAACAGAGAGATAGATCAGGCTTCAATATGGCTAGGCATACCAAACGGTAATGGAGTCCAAGGAAAGTGTTGGATTGGGAAGCAGTCCTGATATAAGAACCAGTCCTTGGTTGTACCATATCTCCAAGCTACATATAATTTAACACGTGTTAAAATAGTTCTCACTTGTTAGAAAGAATAGAAGAGATGAGTAGTACTACAAAAAATTTTATGTACAATTGTAATTTTATGACAATATGAACCGTACAATTTAACTATCAAAATGTGTCATCAACCATTTTGTAAACAATGTTGCCAGACAATTACGAAGTACTATAATACTAGCATTATTGGTATATTGTAAAAAATTACCACATGCCCACGTATAAAACCTCTAAGTCTTGGATCTTCTCCTTCCAAAAAAAACAAAAAAAAAAATCTTGTACCTTTACCCACCAAAACACCAAAGCCAGTGGATTTTTTCTCTCTTTTTTTTTTTTTTTTTAAGGACTTTTTTGCTTTGCCTTCTGTTAGGGTTCTTGCAGAGCTGCTGCCGACGATCGAGCACATCCATGGCTCATGGATTGCTTCTTCATTTATTTATTTTTTATTTTTTATAAGGAGAAGATATTAACAACAATGAAGACCCCACATTTTTTTCGGCTTTGCCTTCGATGTCAGTTAATATATAATATTAAATAGGGCTTCTCACAAAAATTCAAGCCCATATCAAAAAATTTGAAAAATGGCTAGAACTTTTGAAATATCCTAACTTTTATTTAGAAAAAAACTAATTTCTAAAACTATTTATTAAACTACCATTGTTTTAAAATTGGTATTGCTTTTTAAAGATACTCAAGATAATTAATTAAGCTACTTGAGTGAACAAGATTTAACTAGTCTGATTACTCCAAGTAACTTACCTTGGGTCCTAAGATACTTCATCAATTGGTAATAAGAGGTATTTGTCTAAATATTTTACAAAAGTGGTATTTCTCTAATAATTCCGAGATTGTTCAGAAAGTTTGCAATTCCGGGTTTTTAAAAATTTTTAAGAACTTTACCATATAAATTCAAATTTCCTCTATTATAAATATGACAAGTTTTCTTAGTCTTAGACGGACGTACCACAACATGACAGCAGAGGCAATAGTGAGCTTGAAATAAGGCCAAATCCCCGTGAAGGCCTTCCAAGAGAAGCCAGTCCAAGTTTCACGACAATTTGGGCTCAAAACAATGTAAAGCCAATTGCTTATAACAAGAAGCCACCAAGAGAAGCTGAGAGTAAGGGCCGCACCAAGAAGCCCAAATCCTAAAACATCGACCACCAGCCAATTCAAAAGAACATGCAAAGCAAAGACCCCAGCTGACATGTAAGCCAAGGGGTTTACTATGGTCTGAGCTTGAAGAAACCTCTGCATGGGGCAACTGAGCGAGAAGGCATAGATTTGAGGGATCAGTCCTCGTGCGAAGATTTGGCCCTGCTCGGCTATGCTCTCGGACTGGCCTATAGCGATTAGTATCGGACCCGAAAACCAATAGAGGAAGGTGAGCAGTATGGCTGCTCCCAAGTGCAGCACAATGGCTCTCTGGCATATGACGCCCATTGCCGAGTATTGTTTCGCACCGTAGGCTTGTCCGCACACCGTTTGGACTGCACTTGCCATGCCCAGCTTTTTGTTTATTAATTTCAAAAGAATTTTGTGTGTTAAATGACTGCATTAATTTGCAAGCTACGTTAAATTATTCAAACAAAGAACAATTAGCACCATAAGCTCATGAGTGGATAACAAATTTCTTTACAGCTCTTATGGATTACTGTTGTCTACAAAAATTTATCTACAGAACTCTTATCTTTCTCTGTATGAGTATGTATAAGTGTTTATAAAACATTTGTAGAATTTGTTTTTGACTGAAAAAGAAAGTAGGGTATTTGACTCTTAGATAATTAGAGTTTTAAATTTAAAACGAATAGAACAATAAAAATTTAATTAGCACTGCATATCTAGAATTTTTTTTTTTTTAAAAAAAAAGAGTTATAGTATTGAATTTCGAAGGCGAAAATTCCAGCAGGACCATATAAATTATAACCCCACTTGTCCACACCTCCCTTTGACCAGAATCCCAGCCAGTATTAATTGAGCAGATGACACAGTTTTGAGTGAAAGTGTGTAACCGTAGAATTTTCTTCTGAGCAAAAAAAATCATTAATTTTTTATTTCACATATTAAACGAAAATACTAAAGTTACCCGATTACTATTAATAGAAGCCACCACACAATATATATATCGTACCATTATTCCATATGCAAGACCTTGGATTCCAACGCTGGCAATGGAGGCGCCTGCAAGCTCCAAGGCGTTGAGGTGGCCGCAGAACATGAGGGTGACGAAAGTGAGCATGTAGTTGAATTCGGACACCAGAATGGCAGCTCCGGAGAGTAACCAGAGCAGCCTTGACTCCCACGCTGCGAGCCGAAACCACCATCTGAGTGGAAGAGGCCTCTTCTCAAGAACCTCCTCCATTTGGCCCGACGACAAGTCGGAAATGCGGGTATCATGATGTGGAATAACGTTGTCGTTTTCAGGTCTAAGAAGTGAAAGCCTGGACTGGTCTGGATCCTGAGGAGCCATGGCTCTTTGTGCTTATCTTTTCACGACAAGTAGCCAGAGAATGTTGTCTTTGCTTACTTATCTCCAGGAAAGTGGATTCGAAATTTAGGACTAGCTACGAGTAAAGTTGAAATTAAGTTCTAGTCCAACATGTTTAAGTTTATATAGTGTAGATCCACAGGAAAGAACATGAGAACCAGAAGAGATGGACAAGACAGAACTGTATGACAAGGTAGTTTTACGCCTTTGTGCACGGTTGTGTTTTTAGTCAAACTACCTAACAGTCAAACGATGCTTGTAGTTGCCTGGATTATGACATCTAAAAATATCATAGTATTTGTTCTTCATTAATTATACTTTTTTAATACCTTTTGTTGAATATAATTTATTATTTGTTTTGAGGAATTCTTTTTTTTTTTTTAATAAATCGACGACAAAATAAACAATTTCTCTTCACTTTTGTTGAGAGAACTCTTTTACCTTTTTACATTTAAAATTTTGCTCACGCACCCTAATTGTATGTGTAGTGTCATTTTATTACAATTTTCGCAAATATTGTCACTTTGCCCTAATTAGCGTGATGTTAAAAAATATATTATTTTACCTATCAAATATTGAGACCTACTAAATAAAATAGAATAAATTAAGAGATAAAATCATTATTAATTTTTCAAATTTGCATTGAAATTCGAAAGAAGATTGTACCATTTAAATCAAGAATAAAGAGGAATTTTCATTACTGTGGAATATCGAGAAAACACCAAAATTGAGACATATGCTCGACCTTCATTATGCCTTTTGTGGCATAATCTTTGTTTGACTATTTTCTAGCTTAATCGCGACTAGTAGTGCCCATTTTGTACTTAATCAAGCTCATTTAGTTTAAATTCAATCAATTAATTGTTTGGAAATTTTCATAAATTTGTTTTTGTTTTTCGTTGGGAAATGATAGTATTAATCTAAATTTGTAAGTGCGCCTTGCTTTTCGTTTTTGAAACATAAGTATTAAAACTGTTACTAATAAAAACCAAAATTTTTACTCTCAAATTATTTGATTAGTGCTTTATATCAATTTTTTTTTTCAATAATTATCAATTTCTCAAAAGAAACTATTTGAGTTAATGAAGAATCATAACAAATATATTTTTAATAGTTCAAAGAAATCTAAATTGAAATTCATTATTGAAACTTACCTTGTTCATGTCTACTCGAAAGAATATTGAACTAATAAACTTTTAGAGTTTTATAATAAAATAATTCTAATTAAATTTGAAATAAAATGTTTTTTTATTCACAAATTGACAAAAAGTATTTCTTTCTTTGTTATCATATACTTTTTCTAAATATATTTTGGTATTCTTCTCGAATTAATTTATTATTCTAACATATATATCAAATATGTTTCAAAAATTTATCTATTTTTTTTTATTTAGAAAAATAATAATAATAATTATTAAAATGATTTTTTTTCATTTTTTTTAATTTAAAAAATTAAAATTAGGTAAAAGTTATTAGCATTCTGCAAATCTAATTAGATGACGTTTTTCTGAAGTAGTCATGGCTGCCTTAATCATGTATCTCCTGGTATTGTATTGTGCTTATGCTCGTCTGGATGTATTGTTTGAAGTACGATTATTATTCTTGTAGTTTTGTCGGTTCAGTTTCAGTATAACAATGTATAGCACTATTGTACGTCACACGTGATTTTTTTTAAATCTAAATAATTAGTTGGAATTGTGTCGCACGCTAGTTTTCCTTCTCCAAAATTATGTTAAATTAAGTGACGTTCGATATAGTTAAAATATATTGAATGATTTAATAACAAAGTGGATTAACTTAAGTCGTAAAAATATTCATTATTTGAGTTCTCGTTCGAGTCATACTGAAATTAGGCGTGAATATTTATTATTTTTAATAAAATAAGAATAAATAATATTATGTATTTTTTTTAATTTTGTAATAAATATAGATGATTAATTAAATCTAATTTTAAAAGAGTGATTCAAATACATTTAATTTTTTTTTTTTGGCATCTAATTGAAATTAATGATACTGACATTAAATTAAGCTTATCGCCGCCGTTCAGGTGTTTTGCTTTTTGATTGAAGATTAGGTTTCAGCTGGAAGATTGCTTGGTTACAAATGGTGAAATATTGGAAGCATTCACCAATTATCTTTTGTAATTGTTTATAAGAAAAAAGTTTTGTACCAGTTGATGGGACAACTTCTTATGATGACACAAATTAATTAACTGAGAATAATGACATACGCCATCCTTTAATTGGTGTCTACACCTAACTAGTTAGAGGTTGCAACATCATATCTATACCACATCGTCAATCACGTTAGCTGATGATGTCTTAGAGAGCTAGTAGAAGTGGGTATACTTTTCCCATTATTAATTATATTGGAAATATTTTAGCAAATATAATATAAAATGGTTCTGTCACGCGTCCTAATATGAGTCCCACCTTGACTAATGGCTTGCCTAAGATCAAAGACATAGATAAATACAGAAGACTGCTTTACTATGCACAGGGAAGAATGGTTGTTCATGATGTTCTGTTAGCTGACTCACGTGAGCCTTAGCTATATATATAGGTGAATTACGTGTATACGCGTACGTGTTTCATAAAAGGACAAGTGTCTAGTGTATACGTCAGATTCTTTTTAGGCATTAATGTAATAATGTGTTGCAAATTACCTAATTTATTTGGTACAGACTAGTAAACTTTTTTAATACTTTCTTTTGAAACAACTTGATCTAACAAAAAATAATAATAAGGAAAACTACTTTGAGGTTTAGTCAATTTTTATTTTATTTTAACATAATAATTTTTCCAACGAATACAAAGAGTAAACTCTTTTAAAAAGTACTTTCTCTATAAACAACTTAATATAACAAAAAAAATACAATAAAGAAACTATTTAGGGTTGATAATTTGTATTATCATGTCATGTTCGGATCATCATGATTGCGACATGATATGATAATATTATAATTTGAACACGATATAATTAATAAATGGATCAAAAATTTAAATTTGTACACGGCACGATTAATGCATATGTAATACGATATGTATAACCTTTTTAATAAATATGTCATATATCATATTATGACCTATTTGACATAATTATTCAAAATTGACATAATAATTCAAATTTAAAATGATTATATACTAATTAATTCAACTAAACATATACAATTATGTTTAGAATTAATCAAATTTATATTTAAAATATTAAAATATTAATAAATATGTCATATTTGTGTCGTATTGACACGACACGAAATTAACCTATTTAATTAAATGTGTTACACGAGTTATTTCTAGAATAAATAGATTGAACCAAAACTCATCTGTATATTATTCGTGTTACGCATATCAACTCAAAACTGACATGAAAATTAAATAGGTCATCCAAACCTGTTTATTTCGTGTCATTCTCGAATCGTATCGGGTTGTTGTATAGAAAATTACTAGCCCTAAAGCTATTTTGAGGTTTGGTCAAATTTTTTTTATTTTAAAATAATAATTTTACTCAGGATTACCTTTTTTTTTTTTTTTAAATAACCATTAACTTAATTTTATTTACAACACGATGAAAGTGAAATATCCGTGAAAAACAAAATTCAGTTATTGCCCGCTTTTGCCGGTTTTTTGCTAGGAAAAAAAAAAAAAAAGAAATATCCGTGAAAAAAAATATACTCCTTTTTGACATATGAACCCAAGTATCTTTATATAACTTCCTATGACACTAAGGAATTAATTAGGACTAACAAGCTCACGAAAAATGGTATTCATTTAGAGAAAATTTTATTTTTTATGGTATTTTTTCAAAAAAATTGAACAATCCCGGAATTTGAAATTGTTCTGAAAAATTCGGATTTAATTATAAAACTACCACTTTTAAACATATTTAGAAACATACCACTTTGGTATTGATTGATGAGATACTTAAACTAACTAGTCGAGTTACCTGAAGTAACTGTTCTGGATTGGTTACTCAAAGTAACCTAACTAGATACCTCGAGTACCATTGAAAAATATCAAAATTTTAAAAATGGTATTTTTCTAAATATTTGTTAAAAATGTTATTTGTCTAATAATAATTTTAAAAAATGATATTTTTCTATATCAGGATTTTTCAAAAAAATCAGTCCATGCGGGATTTTTCAATTTTAAGGTATCTTGGGCCTGGAATTTTGTAAATAGCCCATTCATTTATAGTTACGACTTAAGATACTATAATAACTTTAAGAATACCAAAATTTATACGCTCTTCAGACATTCGCAACAGGATTGATAGGAACCAACACCAAGAAAGCTCGATGAAATAACAAGGGCCCATCAAATTAAGAGCATACTTGATTACCATGTCAGATCCAAGTACTGTACTTTGTTGGACCCTAACGAATAATTGACGGTTTATATATACCAAGAAAAAGATTTGAGATAGGATATCAAAATAACCGCCAAATGCCAAATTCAATTTAAATCATACCGAATAATAATGCTGTTTCTCTTTTTAAATTTATGGATTAAAAAAATATAAAAATTGTTTTAGTTAGTTCGATTCTCAGTTTTAAATAAATTTAATCGGATTCAAATCGAATCGATTAGTAAATTTATATATGTATTTTTACCTAAAAAAATATATGTATATTAATAATTAAAAATTTAAGTTTGTTTATTCTAATTGAGTAGTGATTACTTAGCTCATTTAAGACTATGTTACTTAAGACTTTTATAATATTTTAGATTTTAAGTCTTGTTATTGTAATGTATTTAAAATTAAAGACTTTAAATTTGTTCTTCAATTTTTATTAGTTTGTAAATTATAACTAAAGTTTAAGTTTATTATGATTTTCGATTTGGTTGTAACTTATAACTATGTTATGGTTTCATTTCATATTTGGACTTTATATTTTAGATGAAATATGATTATGATATGAGCTTAATTGATGTTGTATTAATTAAATTTTGTAAGTTTTCAAATCAGAAAAACCTCTCAAATTGGCCGCAAAAATGTAGATGCGATCTGGCCAGTTTGAATCAACTAACTCAAACCGAATGGATTGGTGAATTGGCCAAACCACACATTTAGATTGGCATTACAAAGTAGCGGCCAAAATGCGTCGACGAAAATATATCCTTTTTGTCGAGAAAGCATTACCGACGAAAAAATACGTCGTAGACATGCTTCGGCATATGTCCGTGGGGAAGGATAATATGCCGATAAAATTAGCTAATGTGTCGGGAAAAAATATCAATACCGATGATTTAATACCATGAAGTCAACTTTTCTGTGATGAAAGAACAATGCGTCGGCAAAGATTGCATTTCGTAACTCGTTTTTCCGTCGACAAATGTTTTTATTTATTTTTTTATATACTTTTTCCCGACAAATAAACCTATCGATGAAGGTTGTTAAATTTAAAATGCATTTATCGATGAATATATGTGTCGCTAAAGGTGTCCATAAGTTTTCACGAAATTAATTTTGCGACATTAAAACATGTCGAGAAAAGGCAACCAAAAAATTACAAATACATTTGCCGACAAAAATATACATCGTTAAATATTCGAAAAAAAAATTAAACTCAAAAAATTAAATACAATATTGAGTTAAATTATAATAATATTTAATTGAAAAAAAGTCATAAAAATATACATTTAGCCCTAAACACTAGGTGGCGGAGGTGGCAGAATCAAGATTGTGAAGCCCGAGGAGTTCAGTTGAGCAATCAACGATGTCATCAGCTATCGTTGCTGCTCCAACTACTCCTTAGTCTGACGCTGAGTCTCTGTGAGGTGGAGTTGAGTCTCTGCAAGTTGGCGCTTGTGCTCCGCATCTCGCTCATCCAATTGCCTCTAGAGAGTGGTAATTGTCTCCGCTTGTTGGCATTGAATACTAGACACCCCACTAGTGCTCGCTGCCTGCTATCCTCTAACAAATTTCAGCCTTGGCATCGATCCGACGCCTTTCACCCATCTTGAGCAATGACCAAGCACTTGGGTCATAATGGCATTATAGTCTATCACTGGAGGACCGACCACTGACTCAGCAGATCTCGCTTGGCTGCCTGACATAGGTTGGGCTTAGAACTCAGCTTGAGTCACAGCTTTATCCCTCAACCTCACCATCTCCTCCTATAAATAAAATTAACAATAATAATGATTAATTAGTGAAAAAAAATATTCAATGAAAAATGAAACTTTAAAATTAAAAATACTAAAAATATACTTACACATCTCTCTCTGGTGTAATCGTTACGCCACTTAGTGCCCTTCAAGTGATGTTGCCAATGATCGATCGGGCTAGCAAGTTCTCCTGATCTAGGTCAGCCTATTACAATCAAAATAAAGACATTAGTACACATAATTTTTTAAAAAAATTATAGATTATAATGTAAATAATCATGTATCTAAGCATATAGATGGGCTATGTTGCTCAATGAGCCTTAAGCATGAGCATATAGTTGCTTCGCTCGATTTTCTACATTTTTCACCGAATGTTCCTAAAAAAAATGTAAAAAGATAAAGAGATATACTAAGTTTATAAAAATAAGAAAACTAACAAAAATAATTACCTAGAAATCTGGTATCATAAAATGTGCATAAAGCACAGCCCAATCTGCAAGCTTGACATTCTAGTAGGGATTCTTCTTAGCCGCCTCGATGTCAGCCATCCAACCATTTCTATTGAAATGCCTCTTCATATTGCTTCGCTAGTCTCTCAGCATATGCATCTTCGTCTGCTTAACATCATCCATGAATAGGACATTTCCTCTAGGAAAATCAAATTTTAACTTGAACAAAAAAATATGTATTAGTAATTCTATCTTAAATTTTGAAAAAATGTTTAAAATTTTTTTGCAATATTAAAAATTTTGTACCTCTAAATGCTAGAGGATGACATTGATGTCCTCTTTCTTTTCTTGTAGATGGGATCTGATCTCTCACGTACCAGGCGAGA
This sequence comes from Parasponia andersonii, assembly GCA_002914805.1. Taxonomy (NCBI): domain Eukaryota; kingdom Viridiplantae; phylum Streptophyta; class Magnoliopsida; order Rosales; family Cannabaceae; genus Trema; species Trema andersonii. Next base: position 157,817 of record JXTB01000171.1, read on the forward strand.
AGGTTGTTGAACTTCTTGCCATTTTTTTCGAAGGGCTTTCCTGAATTCGCATTCACAGCCACCGTCAATTTGGCAACCTTTTGCTTCCGTAACTCCTTTTCGATGATAATCCCATGAGACTCCTCATGAATCCTCTTCTCGTGAAGATCCGATCTATCCCCACCAGAACCACTACTACTTGTAGGACCAGTAGACGGTACACTCCTTGTGCTAGACATACTACAAAAAAAAAAAAAAATCAGAATAAATTGATAAGAAAACACTACATAATACAAAAATTTATACAGAATAATACAATTCAATTATCTTCATCAGAAGATATTACATCATGTTCGTTGCTACTATCATTATCTTTACTCTCTAGATCTACTTTGTCATCATTATATTCTTCTAACGTGTCATCTTCAAACTTATCATCATTAACCACAAAGTTATCTATCGTCATTATACGAGTTTGACGAAGTAGTTCATCAACATTGCTGGTATTTTCTCATTCAATATCTTTCCAGCAATATTGAACATTCTCAATCACTGGTAGATTAACCCACAACTGAAATGAAGAAGAACTGTGTTCTTGCAAAATTAGAACCTCAGTATTTGTTGAAACTCCTTCAATATCTTTTTCCACATTAGGAAAGTCCCATATATTACGTGGAGTAAAATTGTGAATGAGTCTCCACAGAGGACTATTTTTGTCATCATTAGTGTAGTAGACAAGTTCAACCTATGAGGCAAGTATGAACAAGTCACTCTACTTGTGAATCTTCCATAATGTTGGATCCTTCTTTTTTATGGATTTGTATCAAACCACTTGCATCTAAATAGCGATATTGAGTATCCCTTTACATATGAGAGTTCTAAAACATCTTCTAAAACACTATAAAAATTATTTCCATCTACAACAGGAATACAGACACCATAATTCTGTGTTTTACGTTTCATATCACGATTTTTAACGAGATACTTTACACTAATAATGATACATATAGGATATAAAAAAGTAAAGAAATTTGATCTATTTGACAATGCATGTAATTCATCATTGTACTCTTTTGATCCCATTTCTTGTAGTTGGTTGATATACATCAAAGAAGATATAAGATAAAAAATTGTTATACATAGAGTATAGTTGAGTGAAAATGTAATTGGTAGTTAGAAACATACTCGAGATCTAAGCTATTGAGGGAACTCAACCTCTTGTTTTTGTTCCAAATTTAGAACACCCCTAGTTTCTAACTCTTTCATGTGTTCACTATGCAGTTTTCATAGAAAGGATTTCAAGACAATATTTAATAAGAATTAAGAATTAAATATTAAAATATGAATATAATTGATTGCTTACTCAAGGTATCTCTGAATCTCCATACAATTGTTCAAGATATAATATTTTGCCTTCAATTATCTGGTTTAAGTAGAATAATGTTTTTTTTTTATCAAATGGTCGATCGACATGCTTAAACACAGACAGAATTCAACATGGATTTGCATCAACCCCATCATCATTTCTATCTTGATGATTGAAACGAGTTTCAATACCACGAAAATACATGGAGTAAAATGCCAATGCCTCATTTACAATATACGCTTTTGTTAAAGACCCTTCAGATGTGTTTGATTGCGGACATATTGCTTATAGACAGCCATTGTCCCGTTCAATGGGATACATCTATTTAAAATGCACAGGTCCTCCAAGAATAGTTTTAGTAGCAAATGCGTGATTAGGTTTACCATAATATCAAAAAATGCTGGAGGAAAGATTTTTTTTCCAACTTTTTCAATATGAGGACAATGTTATCTTGAAGTTTCTCAAGATGAGCAACATTCAAAGTCCTAACACAAATTTGTTGGAAAGCAGTGCATGATTCAATTATCGTCTCACAAATATCTTTCTTTAAGTAGGGTCAAATTCTTGCTGGCCACATATGTTGAAATAGGACATAACAACATGTGACTTTAATGTCGAAATTTTGTCACCTCTTTCACTGACATTCTTCGCGAGATTACTTGCGAACATGTTAGGAAATTTCACTAATCTAATAAATTCACAGAATTCTTTTCGCTTCCTAATAGTTAAGGTGTAACTAGCATGCGGCTTTTCACCACCTATTACCAACCTTATAAAGGTGCATTTCACTACGAATTTTTATATATACTAGATCAAGCCTAGCCTTATCTATGTCTTTTGATTTGCCATCAATATTTAGTAGAGTATCCAACACAAAATCACAAATATTCTTCTCAATGTACATAACATCTAGATTGTGTCTCAGCGATAAGAGTTTCAGTATTCGAGTTCGAAAAATATGCTCATCTTAAACCAGTTCAGCTCAGCATAACTATGTTTACGTTTAACACTACCAAATTGCTTGTGTTTACCAGGCAATCTAGGTTGTAAACTCTGTAATTCATTTAATAGGTCATCACCCGTGTATTTCAGAGGTGGAGGCCTTAGCCCTGACTATTCGTCAAACTGTTTACTCCTTCTCATAGGATGATTCATTTGAAAGAAACGTCCGTGTCCATTGTACACAATTTTATTCCTAATTCCAATAGACGATTTCATTGCACATTGGACATGCTTTATACCCTTTTGTACTCTATCCTGATATTAATGTATACGCTAGATAGTCATTAATTTTCCATAATACTGCTACATATATTTTGAATATTGTACCATTAACTGCATCTCTGATTTCATTATCATGTTTCCATAGTTCTTTCAATTAATCTAGAAGAGGCTGCAAAAATATATCTATGTCTTTTCCTAGAGCATTTAGTCCAGGGATGAGAAAAGATAGCATCATGAATTTTTATTTTATGCACTTTCATAGTGACAAATTGTAAGGAACTACAATTACTGGCTACATACTATATGCATTGCTTATATTCCCATATAGATTGAATCCATTTGTGGCTAATCCCAACTGCACATTTCTAGGATCAGCTACAAACGACGAGTATTTTTTATCAAAATCTTTCCAAACCTGACCGTCTACAGGATACCTCGTAATACCATCTTCTTTCGGTCTATCCGAATCGTTCCATCTCATGTCTTTTGCAGTATGTCTAGAGCTATACAACCTCTTTAATCTTGGAGTAAGCAGAAATATCGCATAACTTTGTTCGGTACTTTCTTCATCTTACCCCCACTGGCTTTTACCCCACATTGGACATTTGTCTAAACCAATATTTTCCTTCCAAAACAATGAACAATCATGTTTACAAACATGAATTGTCTCATATCCCAGACCAATATTACTAAAATCATCTTCGCCTCATAATGAGATCCAGGCAGATTAATCCCTTCGGACAATGCTTCAAGCAATAATTTTAACAACATATCAAACGACTTATTGCTCTACTTATTTAACACTTTAATGTGCATTAACTTCAAAAGAAAATTAAGTGCTGTAACTTTGGAGCACCCAGGATACAACTTCTTCCCTAACTAATCAAACATCTCATCAAACTTATCTGACTGTTTGGAGCCATTAATAGGAACATCACTACACCCTTCATCCATAGTTTGATGACTCGTCTCCACACTTCTAGCTATATCAATCACTACATCTTGTATTTCATCCCCATGATCTTCAGCATTATCTCCACCTCCAACATTTGCAACTTCAAATGATTCCCCGTGAAAAGACCAAATGGTATACATTTGTTGTATGCCTTTTTGGACCAAATGTTGCTCAATTATTTTTAGCTTTCGGAATCTCCAATTCATGTGTTGTTGGCACGGACATCGGACTAATACCTCTGAATTGACATAAGTAGTTACCCTCTCAGCAAACTTCTTAGCACCCTGTCCGAATTGGGGTGATACTCGATTCCTCAGGTTCATCCATTACTTGTCCATATCCATCTTCTCTCGTAAAGTTTATTGAAAAAAATTAAAATTAAAATGTGTTAGCACAAATGCTTGATGCGCATGTTTCAAGGTACACTTGTCGTAAATTCACCTTATCACTCAATCTCTAAAGGGTAAGGCCCTGTCCCATTTAAGATTACTTTATTACATGGTCAATCATTCACTCAAATATTATTCTGTTCACGCTGAAATTTCGGCAGCATCTCCCTACAATTTCCCTAAGTGTGGTACATATATGTACATACTCAGAGAACACAGGGAAACACCATTAGAACCTGACTAAAGAACAATATTTATAAGTGAACAATAATACATAACATGTAATCCCAAACTGTCGAAATGGGATAATTCAAGAATCGATATCGAGATGCATAATCTCTCAAACTCCTAAATGGGTCTAAGGCAATTTCTTTAGTGAATAAAATAATGCATACATGTTACACTACAATATAATACATAAGCCAAAAATGGAATAACAAACTCGGGAAACACAAAAATACCAAAACCCTAGGGGTTTTTTTGGTATTCTCTATATCTAAGGGTATTTTCGGCAACTAGGGGATATTTTAGGTATTTTATGCACGTTAGGGATATTTTCGATATTTTTGGTATCCTAGGGGTATTTTGAGTATCTTCGGTATCCTAGGGGTATTTTCGGTATTTTTCGCAAAATGGGGGCATTTTAGGTATTTTTAGCATCCTAAGGGCATTTTCAGTATTATCTTGGCATCCTAGTGGTAGTTTGGGTATTTTTCGCAACCAAGGGGTATTTTGGGTATTTTTGGTGTCCTAGGGGTATTTTGGATAAACTAAGGGTATTTTCGGTATTTTTTGCATCCAAGGGGTATTTTGGGTATTTTTGAAATCCAAGGGTACTTTTGATATTTTCAAAATCCCAAGGGTACTTTTGATATTTTCTACACGTTAGGGATATTTTGGATATTTTCGGCATCCTAGGGGTATTTTCTGCAAACTAGGGGTATTTTGGGTATTTTTTTGCAAACTAGGGGTATTTTGGGTAATTTTTTGCATCCTTGGAGTATTTTGGGTATTTTCGAAATCCCAAGGGTACTTTAGGTATTTTCTACATGTTAGGGATATTTTGGGCACCCTAGGGCTATTTTGAGTATTTTCTACACAATGAGGGCATTTGAGGTATTTTCGGCATCCTAGGGGCATTTTCGGCATCCTAGGGGTATTTTTCGCAAACTAGGGATATTTCAGATATTTTTCGCATCCTAGGGTTATTTTAGGTATTTTCAAGAATCTAGGGGTACTTTGGGTATTTATGCCTCGTAAAAGCATTTTATTCATTGTTTTTAAATTATTTTTATTCAATTTCTTATTTTACGTCTAATTATTACTTACCAAATTATTATTAATTTATAAATTATTTTCAGTTATTAATTTAATTGATTACTTTAATAATTATTTTTACTTATTACTTTGTTACACAAATATAATTAAAAATTACTATTTTGTAATTACTTATTTGTATCAATTATTTGATTAATTATTATTAACTACTAATTATTTTTTTTATTATTTAATTAATCATTTTATCAATTATTTGAATAGTTTTTCTTAGTTAATTACCATTTATTTTAACTATTATTTTTTAATAATCAATATCCTAAGGGGGAACTTATACCTCTTTTAGAGGATCTTAACCACTGAGGATCCTCCAAAAAAGGGTACAAATTCCTTTTTTTTTTTTAGTGTTCAACATTTCATTACACATTTTAGCTCACTAAAATGACAAACTCATTTTCTAAAGATTTTTTATAACCCATCTACAAACGACACCAAATACCGAGAGATGTGCACACATAATCTATACAATCGGCACTTGATACCAAGTTTGTGCATAATGCATACATGGCACTTGATACCAAAGGTGTGAAAATTAATGTGTACACACAACACCAAATACCAAAGTGTGTGCACAATAGCCTACAAACAAAGCACCAAACCAATAAAAAAGACAAAACCATAAATACGTTAAATTTTTTTATAATAATAACCAATCACATAGTTTAAATAATAAATATAGCACAACCAGCAACAAATTACATTTAATAGTAACTCAAATATCCATTTTTATCACATAGAATTCTATAACAATTAATAGTAAATCAAAATACCTTTTTTTTCTTATTTTAAACACCTAAAATATATTGAAATAGAACAAGAATCCAATATCCATAAACAGAAACAAAATCCATAATCCAGAAATAGCAGCAACAGAAACAGAACCAGAACTAAAATCAATTATCCGTAATCTAGAAACAAAAATAAAACCCAAACTAAAATCAGAAATAAAACAAATTTATCATAACCAGAGCCAATTAGCCACGAATAAAGAGCCAGACAAAGAGACAATATCACAATCAAGAAATACACCCAAACAAAAAACCAAAATATCCACCCAAAAGTTACAACCGAAATATCACAACCAAAAAATTCAGAAAAGAATCCGAGAAATGTCATAACTGAAATACAAAAAAAAAAATCCCAAAAACAGATAAACCCAATAATCCGAGAAAGAGAGAGGATTCTTATCTCAAAAATTGAAATAAACCCATTAATCCAAGAAAGAGAAAGGATTCTTACCGAAATAAACCTACAATACAAACACAAAAGCTCAAATTTAAAAATAAATTAAAATCAAATTAAATAAATTTCAATCCTAAATAAAAACTGAAATTAAAAATATAAAAAATAAAAAATTAAAGGGAAGAGGGAAATGATTCCTACTGAGGAAAAGAGAGAGAATCAGAGGGGGAGAGAGAATCAGAGGGTGAGAGAATTGGTAGGTGAGAGATTCGGTGGGTGAGAGAAAGAACGGGAATGAAATTGAAATTAACCGGTAGCCTGATTTAATGAGACAACCTTTCCCGACGCATAGATCCATTGGTAAACATTACCTAAACTCATCGGCAAAGGTTAGGACAAGTCTAGAATACTTCAAATGATGTCTTTTTTTCCCCACAATCTTTAAGTTTAATTTTTTAATTATTAATAAAATTAAATTTATTTTATCGACAAAAGTCAACATATCGTCAATAAAGATTTTCATATTGACGGTAATTTATCCCTGACGCTATTTTTCATTCTCCGTCAAGAAATGTAAAGAGGTCTTTACAGTAACGGATGATGTGTCGAGAAAGGTTGGCCAAATATTATTTTCTGTCCAACGGCTTCCCGATGGATTACGTGTTAACGCGTCAACAAAGAATATATTCATCGACACGCTAAACAGGACGCATCAACAAAAATTCTCATTCTTGTATTGTGGTTTCTGAATTTGCGATTTAGACCGGCCATGAACACCCTAATTTGAGATAAGAAAATCATCAAAACTCACAGGGCATGTATCCTTTCTAAGTTGATACCCACCTATGACTTACGAGACAAGTGAGAAAGATATCACCTATACTACTTAGTACAGATTTGTAATTATTTTGTGATAGTTATCACATATTAATTAGCTGCTTCTTTTTTTAATTTCTAATTAAATATACATATTACCTTTGATTTGCTTTTAATCTAATATAAATCAAGATAAAAAATGAGTATCAAGCCAGCACGAAAACATACTAACTAAGTTGGCACCCAACTGAACTGAACTTTCCTTTGCCCAATGACCCAAAAGATGACAAATTTTTTATTAACAAAAAGAAGAAGATAGAAGAAATAAAAGGATATGACTAAAGAAGCATTCACTCATAAAATTATGTCAAAATAATCCCATTGAATGAAACCCTTCTAAAATATGTCTCATTAAAACATAAATAGACGAAAACCCCACAAACAAAATATTTTTAAAAAAAGAGAACAAAATTTGGAATCATCACTTAGAAAAATTATAATAAGGGTACCTGTCCCTTTAGACAAAGTTATAAATAAAGTAGATAGAGAAGTGCCTCAATTACTCTAGTCTGCGTGAAGTTCGAAACTCAACTACGTATATATGTGAATAAGAGAAAGAAGGAAATCCATGTTTGCAAGACTATACAAACACAGATTCCAAGCGACTCTAATATGTATTTCAAGGAACCTGATTTTATTTTATTTCATATATTTATTTTTAATGGTTAGTTTTATTTTTATACTTTGTATTTTGACACTTTGTTCAATTTATACTTTGTGTTTTGGTTATTATCAATATTGATTCTTAGGTTTAAAGGATGTTACAAATTTATACTTTGATATCAATTTAGAACAATTACTTTATCAAAATAATTTAATAAATTTATTTTCGAATCAATTTTTATGCAATTTATTTTAAATTTTTTAAATGACATCTTGGTAAATTAACTGCTCTAAATTACTGCCATAGTATAAATTTGTAATAAATTTTAAATTTAAGGAAGAATATTGATAATAACCAAAAAATAAGATAATTTGAATAAAATGTTAAAATATAAAATATAAAAATGATAATATCTCTGTATTTTAAGATATATAGTCTATGCCATTGATGATGCCAACAACTGGAAATTCTTCCTATTATATAAAAATATATATATATATATATATATATATATATATATATATAAATTGAAACCGGATTTTGGCCTACTATTGAATACTATATTAATTTGAGACTGCTGAATTAAAAAAAATGAATGTAAGAGCATATCTAGTGCAATGCTATTTTGTTGTGCTAATGTTTTAATATAGCTTTTAGCATAAAAAACCACTTTCAATAGAATGCTATTAGTTGTGCTAAATTTAGCATATAATGTACTTTGGTGTTATAGCATTAAGCACAACATTGTATCAAATCTTGCATTTAATGTAACTTTGATCTTGTAACGAAGAAAGAGTTATTTTAGTAATAATAAAATATAAAAGATCTCAGATTTACTTTTTCGTATAATTTGTTACATGATTGACATCGTGAAGTAGTTTGGTTAGTTCTATTAAACTTATATTTTCGTAATAATTTATTAATTAATTACGAAATTACTTGAAAAAAATTTAAAATATTTAAAATAAGAATTATAAATGCTCAATATATTTATACGTGAAACTTCAACAAAGTTGTCCATAGTCTTACTTAGTTACCTGAATTGAAAACTACAATCATATAAATCAAACCCGAAAAAATATCCCAAAAGTGAGACATTCTGTTTATTGTGATTGTAATTTACGCGTTTGCTCTACCTCATTTTTCAACGTCTTTGTTTGCTTTTACAATGGCATTTATGTAAAATCTTACATGATCATAAGTTAATGAATTTACCGTTTCACCCTTTTGTTGTCTTTTTTCATACTAATAATTTTAAATTAAATGTAAAATACTAAAATGCCCCTCATAAGATCACTTTTTCATCCCCAAGATTTCTCCATTTTGTCAGCCGATAGCTTTGGACGAGCTACACAAGTTAATATGTTGTACTATTTTTATTAAGAAATCCCCGAGAGAAGACACGTGGTTTTTTTTCATTTTATTTACAGGATTAAAAAGTTTCACCCTTGTTAGTGTGACTCTTCAAGGTATAAATAATAATTACTCTTATCAATTTCAATTAGTTAAACTCATTTTTTTTATTATTTATCAATGTCCTTGTACTCTTATCTCTTAGTTAATTCACTTCTTTATTCTTTTTCAGTGTCCTCAAAAAGTGCTGTAGGAAACTTTTTATTCTAAATTCCGTGCTTTTACTCCGCTTGCACTAGTAGGACACATGAGCTAGTTTGTTACAAATATTTTGTACAAAATACTCTTCAATAGATAGAAAGTCTTCCAGCGCTGGTCTTCATTTCCACATTTATCTGCTTTTATTTTCTTTTTCCCTAAAATCTATTTCCATCCACCTAAAACAGTTAGGATATATTATTGTGGGATTACTGGTTCAAATAAATTTCTTTTCCTCTAATTAACCTGTATAAGTAAAATTAACAATATGCATATTAAACGTCGTATTGGCGTCTAATATTCCGAAGAAGTACCTATAATTGTCTCTGCTCTCTGCAATTAACACTTATAATGAACTAACAAACACCAAAGCAAATGTATAATATTTTGTTCAAACAATTATCAAGTTGAAGTACTGAAGGATGATAGTGTGGTGGCGTCTAATGATAGGGCAGCACCAGTACTACTATTACCATAAGAACGTGATTTAATTGATTTTGTAGGAATAAAACCCTAAGGCTGGTCGGCTAGTACTTCAGTTCTTGAATAAGCAGCCATTTCAAACATCTGATCATGATGTCCAGTCTTTTCAAAAATCTGATTATGATCATGATCAGAAGAAAGTACTTGAAGTGATTCTCTTAACCCCTCCAGCTCAGTAGCGACTTCTTTCATTGTAGGGCGATTCTTTCCCACCAAGTTCAAGCATCTATAAGCAAGATTAGCTACTGCCCTTAGGGATTCAGTGAAGGCCTCGTTCATTATTCTAGGATCAATAATATCAAACAGACGGTTTTCATCCATGCACTCAACAAAATAGGTAGCCAGACTCCTACTCCCTTTCCTTGAACACGTGGGAGATACCGGCTTTTGTCCGGACAAGAGCTCAACAATAACTCCACCGAAACTATAAACGTCACTCTTCTCTGTATATTGGCTTGACCGGAAATATTCTGGATCCAAATAACCAAATGTTCCGAACACTCGTGTAGTAAGATGTGTTTGGTCTTCTGAAATCGATCTTGAAGTTCCAAAATCCGCTATTTTTGCTCTCTACTTACCGTCCAAGAGAATGTTTGTGGACTTGATATCTCGATGATAAATGGGAATGGAAGCTGCGTAGTGCAAATAGGAAAGAGCTCCGGCAACTTGTGTAGCAATTCGTTAAGCGTATTTCCCATGTAAGTTGGAACTCCTCGCTTTGGTCATGGATGTTATGGTAAAGTGTTCCATTTGGTATGAATTCATAAACAAGAAGAGGAACTTTGGTTTCTAAGCAACAACCTAATAGTTTGACCACATTCCTGTGGTTGATTTGTGAAAGAATGACAACTTCATCGATGAATTCAGCGACTTGACCCTTATTGTCCAGCTTAGATTTCTTCACAGCAACAATTTTTCCATCTTCCAGCATTCCTTGGCCACCTTGGCCTAAAATTCTGTATAACAGCATTATAGCAATTTGTAGCCTTTTCTAACTCCTTTGAATTGAATAATTTGGTTTTCTGATCGACGTTGGCTCCCGTGGAACAGAGTTGTCGTTGCAATAACAAGCCACCATTTTGTTTGAAGAACTTCTCTTTACGTTTAATATCTTTTCTTCTCTTCACTAATTTTGATAAGCCCCATGCACCAAAAATCAAAATCAGTGCTCCAAGTCCACTGCTAACTCCTGCATGACATTACTCGATCATCTAAACAATCATATGGCATGCTTCAAATAAATCTATTTATTTTTCATTAGAATCGTTGTAAATGTTGATGGTTAGTATTGTCCACATATTTTCTGTTTTATATTTCTTTTACGTATTATTAATAGAAATTTATCACCAATATTTTCTGTTTGTTTTTTCCGATCTTGTTAGGCTTTGGCCCATTTGAACCTCTTTCAATTTTTATTTTTGAATGTAAACTTTGTGGTGCAAACTTCATCGTGAACTACTATGCACATCCAATCAGGTTGACACCTGCACCTAGAATTCATTCCTCTTAAGAAGATGCTCATTTGTACTTTCCTTCTTTCAATAAATTACTCTCTTAAAAGCAGAATGTAGATGTCTAATTGGGTGCAAACAGAGCTCTATGCTTCTAGGTTCAAGTGATTAACTACGTCTTAATCTCTGGTCTTTATTTATAGGGTTAGTTTTCAGTGGACATTTTTGTATCTATACCAATGGATACATTTGATCAAGTAGAATATAACCTACAACAGTAGGTGAATTATATCTATTTCCATTTTAATTCTAAATTCATATAAGGAAACTCATTTAATAAGTGTGAAATGAAATAAAAATATTCCTTCTTAATTTGTCTCAAAATACAACATTCTTCTTCTCCTTTCTTGTTTCTTCCATTTTTTTTATATAATTTTAATATTAATTAGTATCGTTGCAATGTTTTGAGGAATTTAATTAGCGTTATTTTTTTTTTGGCATAAGTATGAGGTGATTTGTTTATCTGTTTAATTTTTTTTTAAAAATTTTGAATTATCAATAATATAAATTTCATTCTTGTATAGAATTTAGCGGTCAAATTTTATTACATCTTTAATTGGCATTTTTAATTTAGGAATTTTAATGTGAATTATTTTTTAAATAGATTATTTAAGATAATATTTTTTTTTGTTAGCAGAACTTTTTTTAAACTTTTAATCTAATAATCTTTAATGTGAATTAAATTTTTGTTTAAAACCAATTATCTTTTCATAATTGAAATTAGTGAGGTATACAATAAGAATTAACAAAATTAGATTTTGAGAAAAAAAAAAATTTCAACTCACATCGTGCGTGCTATCACGAATTTCTAAAAGGATTCGACTTTTTTTTTTTTTTTGGAAAGGAAAGGATTCTACTTATATGAATCAAATTTTATTTAGAATTAAATTATCAAATGGAGAATAAAATTAATGATGTATGAAATAAGGATGAACTACTAAATAATGATGTTTTCAGGCCGCGGGAGTGGCGGCACGAGGTTTGTTTGGAGATGGGCTTCTGTTTCCATTCGGTTGTGACACTCAACAACGCCGGGAAGGACTTCATCGGTGATCGTTCGAATTTTGGCGTTTTCCACTAATTTTCGCAGAAAGAGAGGATTGGGAGGGAGGTGAGAGAAAGGGAGAAGGGGGAATGATATTGGCCACGTGTCAGCTCCTTAAAGGGTAATGCAATTTTTAAAAAAATTGCACATAAGTCCCTATTTTTCAAATTTTGTTTCAATTTCATCCTGTCAAATTGCAAATTAGTCATTTTTTCAAATATTTTCACATTTTTGCCCAACTTAGAATTTAATTTTAATTTTAATTTTATATATACATATAAATTAGGTCAAAAGATCAAAATGCCCTTTTAAAAAGTAAGGAGTTTTATATCCTTCCCCTCTTAGGAGAATTTCTTCTTAAATTCAAAGAGGACACGAGTACAAGTAAAGCAATAAGGGAGAACAGTCAAAGGATAATGAATCACTTGTTATAGAACGTAAAAGTATCGAATCAAACATTAGTTAAATCAAAGAGTGTGAATATAAACTTTGCACTTGGTGTTAGGACTTTGCCAATATACCAATGTCACATAAAGGCATGTGATAAAAAAGTACACATTAGGTATAAAATTGCGAGATGACTCACTGATAGGTATAAGACCTCGACACAAGAGATTAAAAACGATGTGAGCAAGTCAGAAATTATTCACAGAAATAATAACGACACCCAAAACAAGAAGTGGAGAATACATGACTTCCATAACTAGAACAATGATTGTTAGGCATCAAAACAATTTAGCCACTCAAATGTCATCAAATGTCAGGTATGTACAATATTGTCTTGAGATCACATTAGATTAATAACACACCGAGATAATTCTATTTATCTACAATAAAACATTATCCTAAACAATTATTGAGTCCAAATACTCTAGCAAGATTCTCATCAAGATAAGATTGCACCTTAATAGGGTTTCGAATGGAAACAAATATACTTGTATTGCCCTACACATAAGATAGACATATTCAGAGGTCAGAAACAATAATAAGAGCACAATGACATAAGTTATTTACCGTTCATCATATCGAGTGAGTAACAACTATGCACACAAATCATTTCTAGTTAAGAACGAGAGTAGAACCTCCACAATAGGAAATTATCAGCACAAAATTATATAGTACAACAAATACTACTAGTTAAAATACTACAATTCAAGCCTATAAAATGCAAATACCAATATAATAAATATTATACAATGGTTTCCCAAGTCTTCTACCTAAAGTAACATCATATCATCATAACCCATACCACAATTTATTCCAGAGATTCTCCAAGTCTCTTTGCCCAACATAGAATTATAATAATAATCCCAAATTATCACTTAGCTCCAAAGAATTTCTAAGTCTTTGTTGCAAGGGAAAGTTGTATAGAAATGACTCAATACCCAATACGCAAATAAAACTAGTAATAATACTATAATATCCTATAAACAAAGCTTCAACAGAATAAGTTGTCTCTGCAATGAATCTCGTCTCCCATCTAACCTCATTTTATTTTTAAATCAGAAACAATTTTAAATATATATATATATATATATATATTGAAAACATGCGAGACAAATATCATGTATATATATGAATATTATACTAGTTCAAAATAAGATTTCACCTTAGCCATTGGCAAACCAAACCTGAATTTTAAGTTTTCCTTTTAAAAATATAATAGCAAGAGTTCAACAACTCTCTAAGCATATGCATGAGTAATTGATTTCAAATACTATCAATTATGCCACCATAATAATGAGTTATAAACTGAACTCAATACTAACAAACTTAATAAGGACTCTAATCTACAACAGATTATAACAAGAGTCCTTAATCATCCCCAAAAGTCAGTACAAGTAAAGTACCTAAAGTAATATGTACTCATTAATATCAAGATAGAATGCAATTACAAGATTGAATCTTGCTACCATTAGTCAATCAATTTAATCAATTTGGCATCTAATAACCAATTCTACTTACTACTTACTAAGCTAAGTAGGTAGGATAAGAAAAAATTTTTCGCTTGATATATAGTTTACTAATTAAACTATTAAGTACTTAAAACGTGTGAATTTCTTTTAAATTATAGTTAAACATAATAGAAATTTTCTCAAAATTTCAAATCTTTTCCGTAGTTCTCATACATCTTCAGTAGATTTTAAAACATACCATCTTTTTGTTAGTAAAATACATTATGCAAATAATTTACTATAACTCTTTGTTAATGACAAACTTTCCGTAATGTTTTTAGAAAGGTAATTTTTTTTAACTTTGAAGTCATCACACTCTAGTTATTTTTATTAAAAATAGTTTCGGAAGACATTTTATCATTAGGAATAACATATAAAACATTATAAAAAATAAATAGTGTGTTGAGTGGGTACCGAGAATTATGCTTGGAAGTGGTTGAAGCTGGTTATGCAGAAGCGATGTCTAGCAATGTCCTCCAGTGAGAGGTGGCAACAACTGGACTTGTTTCTTGTAAAAGGCCAGTCAAATGAAAAATCATGAAGCCATAATCTATACAGAAATTTCTCAGATTTGATCATTTCTTTAGATTCCTCTATCAAGCATTCTCTGACCAAGTGGCCAATACAACCACAAGCAAAGCGTAATTGCAGTAAGTGCTCATACTTAAAGCAAACCCAGATAGTGGACACTGGAGTGCCCAGTTTCATATTAACTCCCCTTCGCAGAGGCTTTGTATAATATCAATTTTAACCCTGACACACAGAAACCTCCCTACGCAACTTCCTCATTCATCTTTCTCCACCTCCAAAGCAGTATCAATTTTATTTTCAGTAGCAAGCCCACCTCCTCCGCCATCCCGTGGATTGGAATTCCATGAACTTAAACCAAAAAATGGGTGAAATTGAAATCTCCCCACCCTACACCAGTAAGAGTATCAGCCTGTTTCAACACCAATAAAGCATTGTTAAAGTGCCATGGTTTCCCTGATAACACAGAATCCCTTTCAACATCATGACCAAAAGAGAAAAGGAAAGTGTCAGTTTCAACTTCACGGATAGTAAGATCCCTTTTGCACCTTCCATAGATGTTTCAGAGTGTGCTCCATTGCCCCTCGGTGAATTGTTTTTCTTGATAAAAAATTCCCCACTAGGCCTAATCTGAAGACTTCATTCGCTTTACTGAACAATTCGTCACCCACTACCACCACCTCATCTTCTTCAGAAATAGAAAAATCTTTCCACAAAGGGACAATTGAATCCATGGTGACACTTTGCAAAGGATATACGACTCCAGAGGGTCACCAACAAGTACAGTAACTACCAACGCTCACTCAGAGTAGCCTTGGAAAACTCTCAGACCAAGAGAAACAGAGACTTGTGAAAGCACTGTTCACGAGAGGTTCTTCCACTGCACTCGTTAAAATGATAAGTAATTCATTTTCTAAAATAAATAACAAAAAATCAAAATACTAGCACTATTTTCAATATAAATTTTTCTATTTCGCTTACTAAATTAACTCTTCCTGCGTTATCTAATGTCTCTCAAGTTCCATTAAAAATATCGAGTCAACTCGAAAAAATTGAAATGACACCTTAACTTGCAGCGGGTGAAAGAGTGACTAGAGAAGTTAGAAAGAAGAACTCCAACCTGCTCCTTTTCTCTTTTTCACGTTAATTCTTATTCTTTCTCTCTTGTAGACTTAAGGCCAAGCTCCCTCTTCTACCAGTGCTTTCTTTTACGGGGGAGGGGTTACTCTGGTATGAGATTTTTTTCGTTGTTCTATCTCTCTTTAGTATTTTTTTCCAATAGTTTTTCCTCTCAGTTTCCGTTTAGATCTATATCTTGTGTTGATTTAGTACACCCAAATCTAGATATGTAGTAATTTGTGTTATTTTCAGTTTGTTCTTTAATTTTTGTGTGGTTATTCTTTAAAATTGTATCAATTTTGATTCAGATCTAGAAAAGTAATTACTATAGTAGATCAGAGCTGATAGAATCTCCTCTAATGAATCAATTAGAGTTATTAATTCAGATTGGAAAGAATTTAAAAGAGCCATTGAAGTGTTCTATTTTACCCTTTGAGATTTTCTCCAAAATTATTTTGGGGACAGCTGGTACTCCTAGATTTATAAGGGTATCATGATCTTCAAGATTTTGAATCGATTTCCTGATTTTTCATTATAAGAGACTATATGTAACTCGATTAGCTATTGTAACCCTTACGTGAGTTTAATGAAATTGTATTACTTTTTTTAAAAAAAATATTGAGTCAACTCTTACTACTTATATGTTATACTATCCTTAATTTATTTCCCTTACTAAATTAACTCTTAACTTCTAACTTATCCGATCTCTCAAGTCCTATTAAAAGGATTTGAATCAACTCTTATCAGTTTTATGTTATATTATTCTTAATCTATTTTACTATTTGAAGTCCATTTTACATTTTTTGTTTTATCATATTGTTCTCTATAAAATTATATATTCTTGTGTTTCATGGGGTGATAATTTCAGTTTGTTGAAGAAGTATATAAAATTAGTAATAGTCGTATCCAATAGGAAAAATGATCTAGACATTAAAAACTTAATTAATTAAGAGATTTGGTCCAAGGTTTTATAGATGTGTGTGTAAGTTTTGGTGAGGTCAAACGTTCAAGTCTTAATAGTGTGTGCGTATGATATTTTCTTTTAAATTTGTAGTAAATAATAATCATTAGTTAAACTTCACTTTTAGAAGAAAAAAATAATTAAGAGACCAAAAAAAAAACAAATTGGATATCAAAATAGAGTTCTTGATAAAACTTTTGCTATAATTAAAATGATCAAAACAACAGTGAAAATTTAATTATTAAACTAATATTAAATGAATAAGATGGCAAAGAAGTAGTGCGAAGAAATAAAAGCAATAAAGTATCCAGTTAGGTTAAAGAGATTGGATACATAATGGATTGTATTAATCATAGTAGAGATTCACAAAAGAATAACCATTCTTAAAAGGGAAATTATCATTTTNTTGATCCAAGGTTTTATGGATGTGTGTGTAAGTTTTGGTGAGGTCAAACGTTCAAGTCTTAATAGTGTGTACATATGATATTTTCTTTTAAATTTGTAGTAAATAATAATCATTAATTAAACTTAACTTTTAGAAGAAAAAAATAATTAAGAGACCAAAAAAAAAAAAACAAATTGGATATCAAAATAGAGTTCTTGATAAAACTTTTGCTATAATTAAAATAATCAAAACAACAGTGAAAATTTAATTATTAAACTAATATTAAATGAATAAGATGGCAAAGAAGTAGTGCGAAGAAATAAAAGCAATAAAGTATCCGGTTAGGTTAAAGAGATTGGATACATAATGGATTGTATTAATCATAGTAGAGATTCACAAAAGAATAACCATTCTTAAAAGGGAAATTATCATTTTTATACCCTTTATTTTGATACTTTGTTCTGTTTATATCTTCTGTTTTAGTTATTATCAATATTGACCCTTAGATTTTATATTTGTTACTAATTTATACCCTGGCACTAATTTAGAGCAGTTAATTTACCAAGATGATTTAATAAACTTATTCTCGGATCAGTTTTTATATAGTTTATTTTCAATTTTTTAAATAACAACTTGGTAAATTAACTGCTCTAAATTGATGTCAGGGTATAAATTTATAATAGATTTCAAATCTAAGGGTCAATATTGATAATAACCAAAACAGAAGGTATAATTTGAACAAAGTATCAAAATGCAGGGTATAAAATAATAATATCCCATTCTTAAAGGGCAACTTACGTCATTTATTAGACATTTTTAGAAAGGAATCAACTAAAATACAATAAATATTTGCATTTTATATCAACAGTATTAAAAAATTTGATAATAAACTCTTATGGTATTAAACTAGAGAAATCAGATTAAAGAATCAATTAAAATTATATCTATGTAATTTTCGATAGATAAAATAGGCAATAAATATTTCAATTTTTTTAGCCAATTAGCCGCTAAATCAAAATTGTTAAATCTATATCCAAAAGTCAAAAATTTTGTAATTTTTATCAGCTAAATATCAAAATACTTATTGGAATTTGACTTGTATTGGAAAGAAATTAGTTAAAGAGGTTTTCTAGGGGGAAAATGTTTTTTTGTGGAAATTTTTCTTTAAAACTTCTACTTGCCATCCGAAAGGATTTTTTTTTTGGAATTATCGACGAATTTGTTGTTTAAATTCTGAATTAGCCACGAAATTGAAATTGATTTTAATATTTGTATTCATATGTTATTGCCTGTTTCTTTGGTAATTAAGGTATATATATATATATTTGTATATCTATCTATGACAACCAGAAATTTAAAGCCATAACTTTTAGTAATTTTAAGTGAAATTATAATAAAATATTAATTTTTCAAAATTTAGGAGAAATCAAGTATTAGATAATTTTATTTTGATCCTAAAGTCATTATGAGTGCCACATCCATTAAAAACTCGTATTAGTTTGTAATTACTTAAGAAAAATGTCCGTTAAAGTTCAAGAAAATTTTTAGCTATCTTATTTAAAAACTTTTTAAGATATCATAAACTTTGCTAAAATGTGTTCAACTGAAATCTTCAATTCAATGTCCAAAATATGTTACATAAAATCACTTGCAATTTCAAGTTCTCAGTTTAATATCAAAACTATCCTAATATATCTACTTAGTAACACTACAACAAAAAAGACTTTTCAAGGCGCTTTATAAGTGCTTTGAAATGTTTTTCATGGTGCCCACGAAAGCGCCTTGGTTGCAGGTGCTGTAATAGGCTTTGGCTACCAAGGCGCTTATAAGACGCCATAGAAGGTCTACCAAGGTGCCTCGCAGGCACCTTAGTAAATATCGTACGAAGGACCTTCCTCGGTGCCTTATAAACACCGTGGTACATATTTCCAAGAGATATTTGTAATGTATTTGTCTATACTACCCCCTGAAATTTTATAAATGTAATCCAAATTCGTTACATACACCAAATATTTGAAATAAAATGGAGTATAAATATATATTTATATACTAATATTAAATTAACGTAACAATTTGATCATAATCATATCCATATAGTCTATATAAACTAAGTATATAGATACATTATTTTTCTAAGCCAAACTAACATGATCATCAAAGACTACATATAATTTAAATAAATAAATATTAAGAACCTCAAATGATAAATTGTATTAGTTCTTCGACCCACTCTTTAAGAAGTCCGTTGATATCATCCTTTGTATAGAAATTTTGTCCATTAAACTATAAATTCAAATACCTTATTTGTTAGAAAGTGATCAATCAAACTATAAATTAGAAGAGAACTAATAAAACATATGTTTACATACCATTGTAGTAAATGATTTAATATTAGCTTGTTCAATGACTTCTCTCATAAATTTACATATGTAAAATCCACACTCAATACTTGTCGGTTGTCTTGGGTATTATATATAAGTATAAAGTAAACATAAGTAATTTTAATTAATCTTTCACCCAACAAGTGTTATTAATTAAAGTTTAGTACCTTTATTAACTTATAAACCAGACCATTTGGTCTTCCTTTCTTCCCCTTTTCTATATTATATATGTTGAATGCACTTTGAATTAGAAATACGCAAACAAAATAATAAAAGATTAACAATAGCAACCATAAGTAAAAATACCATAAGAAACTGAACTATAACAAAATAATTATTAGAGAACTTACTCGATCATTGTTAAACCAATTTCTTTACGGAGAGCTAAGCCGAGAGGATCTAGAAACCATGCATAATTTTTAAGAGGATAAATGATAAGCAACATTTAATATTCCCTACTCATAAAATTGATGATAAAGATTATTAATAATGTAACAATTAACTTCATATAGGAAGTAGTTGGTCATATGACAATTTGTTAAGTTAAAAATCTTACTCATGATTCCAAGGTATAATTAGAAATTGATGTTCATTCTCCATGGATAACATCTGGGTTGCTAAACTTATAGTACGATCCTCACGTGAACTACCTTCTATAGCAACTGCACTAGGATCCATGAATATATACCTAGCTTGATTGCCATATTGGTTCACTAAATGGTGTAAATGCCTACAAGTACAAAATACAATGTGCATTAAGTGTTGTATTATATAATTGCCAACTATAGATACATGTATGTATATGAAGTTCTACATATATATAAAAAAATAAACTTCTTACCTCATGTAGAACGTAATAGGCACGGCCCCAATCTTTTGTAACGTGCAAAACTCAATTATGTCTTCTTTGAATACGGGCAAACGAAAAGCTTCTCCAAACACTTCTTCATCAAAGGGAATATGAACAATAATATCTTCATCTACTCCTTGAATGGTATTCAATAGTAATCTTATAGAAGCTGGTGTACCATTAACA
Organism: Parasponia andersonii; assembly: GCA_002914805.1. Classification (NCBI taxonomy): domain Eukaryota; kingdom Viridiplantae; phylum Streptophyta; class Magnoliopsida; order Rosales; family Cannabaceae; genus Trema; species Trema andersonii. The sequence continues at coordinate 178,742 of JXTB01000171.1, forward strand.
AATCTAAACTATGTTTGTGTAATAGATTCCACTTTCTTTCTTTGTGAATGTACTCTTTCTTGTGTTTGAGATGGCTGAGGTTGTGAAGATTTATTCTTCTCTGTTTGATGCCTATTTATATCATTAAACTCCTAAAATTCAAATAAATAATGAAATGTTAACAAACAAGTTAATAATTCACATTAGAATTCAATAAAGGATGAATTTATTTCGAAAATAGGTCTGTATACCAAATTATCTTCAAAGATGACAAGCATCTTAGGCCATGCGAGATGCGATCCAAGTGCGTCACCTACCAACCTTGTATCATCATCTAGATTTGGAATAGAAATTAGAGCTGTAACATCAAGAATAACCTCTATTGATACACGAAAATTATGCTCTTTCAATTCTCCGCCGTGAATAATAGTTGATAAGATTGACTCTTGTACATGCCCTAAAGCAATTGTGTTGTCATGAGACCCCACTACAAGCTTGCATGATCAGTTCTA
>JXTB01000171.1:180623-207191 GCA_002914805.1 Parasponia andersonii
TCAAAAATTAAGATAAAAAATAATAAGCATGTAAACATAAGAGATAATATTTTTAAAAAAACAATACATCAATCCATTAAGATATAAAAATGAAACAAAAAGATATACTTATTTGATTTGTACCTCATTAGTTTCTTTCTTTGATTATCAATCCAAATACCTTCACCATCTTCTTGTAAACATGTAACATCACCTTTATTAACATCTTCTATCAAAGCCTCCACCGAAACTCCTTTTGAAAATATTTCATGAGCAACAAGTGTTTCGTTCTCATCTTCAATTCCTAAATTTTGATATTCTTTCGATTTTGTTGCAAGAATAATTAACCATCGAGCATCAAGTAGATCATTGACGTAAAATACTTGTTTTGCTTGTGTTGCCAATATAAATGGATCATTCTTGTGACCTATCCGATTTAGATCACTAAAGTGAAGCCTAACTCATCTTCTCTAACCCCATGGTTACTCTCTACCCATTGACACATAAACACTGGCAACCGAAATGTGACAAAATCAAGTTCCCAAATTTCCTCGATAATGCTATAGTATATCATATCACCCTCTATTGGGTTTTTTTTCCTTAGAACTTGAAAATTGGACGGTTTTTACAACAATACTTACCCCACTATTTTGGGTTGTTCTTATGTTATCGTGGTGTCTTGTGCTAAAATCAACACTGTTAACTTGATAAGCATTATACTTAATTACATCCAATGATGGTCCACGTGATATCCATTTCAATGTATTAGATAGATAGTGTGTTGCTTTATTCATTTCAACTACAATCTATTCAAAATGCAAAATTAACAATTAACAATTAGAAATAGGGAAAAAATAAAATAAAACTATTAATTGTAACAACTAATTGGAATTATCCATTTGTGAAATCAACTAATAAAAGTTCGATAATGTTCATTATGAATCCACTTCTCTCTTTTTGATTTCATTGAGAATTGTGTTTTGATCCAATTTATATGCTCCCTTCAACAAATCATCCCCAAAGTAATCCATTATTATCAAAGAATTCAACATTCAATCAATGAAAATCTAATTCACAAAAAAACTTACTCGATGAAAGGTTAGACTTCAGCTATATTTTGTAACACAGTATGATATACTTGGTCCAGTTGTTCTCGTTTAACTGTACACATGACATCACCACTTACGCTTTTATTAATATTTGAAGATGGGGGTACTTTGATAGCTTCTTTATTTGCCAAATACTCAGAACAAAACTCAACAACTTCTTCTGTGATATAACACTCTACAATGCATCCTTCTGGCCGGCTTCGATTTCTAACATATCCTTTTAGAATTTTCATGTATCTCTCAAATGGATATATCCATCTCAAATAAACAGGACCACATAACTTCACTTCTCTAACCAAATGTACAGTAAGATGTATCATTATATCAAAAAAACGAGGAGGAAAAAACTGCTCGAACATGCACAATGTTACAACAAGTTCACGTTGTAGTTCGTCTAACTTGGATACATCGACCACCTTAGAACAAATTCCATTAAAAAATAAGCATAATCTGGTGATTGCATATCGAACATTTTTAGGTAATACGGACCTGATCACTATAGGTAGCAGATGTTATATTAGTGCATGACAATCATGAGATTTAAGTCCACCTAGTTTCAAATTGTTCATATCCACTAATGTTCTAATATTAGAAGAATAGCCTTCAAGAAACTTCACATTAAATAAAGAATGACACAATTGATATTTTTCTTCCTTTTTCAATGTGAAGCAAGCAGGGGATAAATATGTTTGCTTCTCCTCCACTTTAGGAGCTAACTCTTTTCGAACACCCATGTCAACAAGATCCATACGGGCACCAATACTATCCTTATTCTTTTCTGGAATATTTAATAAAGTTCCAATTATACTATCACATATGTTCTTCTCAATATGCATGATATCTAAGTTATGTCTCAGAAGTAAATGTTGCCAATACTCTAACTCAAAGAATATAGATTTCTTCTTCCAATAACTCTTTGGGGTTTTTACAACCTTCACATTACTGCATCTTTTTCTTTTCTTACTAATATCACTTATTTTAATTTTTCCAAGCCTAAATTCGAGTTTAGAGACTATTTGTAGTATCTCTGTCCCAATTAAAGGTTATGGTACCAATTCAAATTCTTGAGAACCATTAAATGCTTTTTTCCAATTTCTGTATACATATTTGTAAGGTAAAAATCTTCTATGGCCCATATAACTTAATTTTCTAGTATATGTTAAGAATTAACAACTTGTTTTCTCATCACAAATAGGACATGCATTGTATCCTTTAGTGGAAAACCCAAAAAAATTCTCATATGCAGGGAAGTCATTGATTGTCCATAGTAACACAGCCTTGAGAGTAAAATCTTCATCCTTATATGCATCATAGGCTTTCACACTATCATTCAAAAAACTATTCAACTCATCAATCAATGGGACTAAATATTCATTAATGTCATTACCAGGTTGTCTAGGTCCTGATATTAACATTGTAAGAAGTGTAAACTTTCTTTTCATACACAACCATGGAGGAAGATTATAGATTACAAGCATTACAGGCCAACAACTATATTTGCTACTTAGAGTTGTATGAGGATTAATACCATTCGTAGATAGACCAAGATGAAGATTCCTTGGATCACTTCCAAAAGAAGGCCATTTGTAATCTATTATTTTCCAAGCCGGTGAATCGGTTGGATGTCTAAGTTTACCATCTTCTATCCTCTCATTCGCATACCATATTAGATCTTTAGCATACTCACGATTTTGGAAGAGACAGATAAAACGAGGAATTAGAGGAATATATCATAAAACTTAAGTAGGGGTTCCAACTTTTACCTCTTTAGAATTCTTATTCTGTTACGACCTAAGCTCACCACATACTAGACAACAAATTGCATCTTTAAATTTCTTTCGATATAAAATACAATTATTTGGACAAGCGTGAATTTTCTCATATTGCATACCCAATGAGCATAAAGTCTTTTTAGCCTCATAAAAGGAAGGTGGCATCTTATTATCATTTGGCAATATCTCTCCTAGTAAAGCTAACAAGTCTAAAAAACTCTTATCACTACATCCATGTCTTGCTTTCAAATTATACAATTTCAATAATGCAGACAACTTTGTAAATTTCGTACAATCCGGATAGATCGGTTTCTTAGCATCATTAAGTAATGATAAAAACTTAATAGAATCTACATCGGTTTCATACTGTGCATCATCAATCATTTCAAAAAGATCATCATTTAAATCTAACTCATAATCATCTCTTATACTCTTCTTTGACGAAAATCCGGTAATTTGAACATTTTCACTATGCCAAATCCATTGTGTATAACTTTGATCTATTCCATTGAAATATAAGTGTTCTTTTATCTTTTTAACACCTATCTTTTGCAAATTTCCCCATTTAATACACGGACATAGAATTAAATTGGAATCTTTGACATTTTCAATAGCAAACTCCAAAAAGCTATCAATTCCCTTTCTATATTCAGTCGATAGTCTATCTGCTAATATTCATTCTAAGCACAATTGAAAAACAAAAAATAAATAAAAATAAACAACTGATATCAAAAACTAACTAAATTGAGTACCATAAAAAATTGTACGTAATCTCCCATATTTCTAGCATTAACCAATTGAGTAACTAAACCACCAATTATACATTAACACTCATTTCAAATTATTCTTATATTTCTAAGTACTACCAAATTCAGAACTTAATTTATTCTTAAATAGTCTCATTTGTTACAAATAATTTGTCAATCAACTAAATATAACATATGACAAAATAATATCAACACAAATAACAAACTCAAGCAATCCCACACAATTATAACATCATCATATCACCACAACATACAATTTCCTATATGAAATCATATCTCATATAGTTTAAATTTTCCAAAATAATAAAATAAAACTAATGTGAAAGTGACAAAAGTCAATAAAAGAAAAAAATTTGAGAAAACATACCTCAGTTTGCTCAGTTTGCTATTTCATAAGTAATCTAAGTACTCTAACTTCTACTAAAACCTATATACAAATTAAAATAATAGATAAAATTAAACATCTATAATCCACAATACTTTAAATTTGAAAATTCATATATTTGAAATAAGTATATATGCAAAATAAGAATTTTGACAACTAAAAAATGATATAAAATTCTACAACAATAATTTATATCCAACAAATTAAAAATTTTAGAATCAAAGATCTCAAGTTAACTTTTCAAACATCAAATGGAAAATCAAGACTATCAATGAGTTTTGTATAAATGTTGATATATACACGTTCTTTACATTATTCACGATTCTAGCTAGCTCGTACAAATAGGCAAATCACTCTTTTTGTATATGAGAAACTTGAGAGTTGAGACAAAATTTTGAGAACGAGAAAAAAAAGAATATATAGAGATAGCTCCAATAAATAAGATTTCTAGGCTTTTGTTTTGTTTTCTCACCTTTATAACTTGCAGGTAATCGAGATGTTTGTACCTAAATTTTGCCAAGGACTTTATATTTTTGATTGCTTTTACCGTAAATAAGAAGTGAAGAAGAAATAGCTTATCCATCCTAAATGTTTGCAAGGTATAGTCGAATCCTTTTTCTCTTAAATTGTCTCTTATTTTCACCTTTTGTATTCCTATGGGATTGATATTTTCACCTATTTATTGAGCAACTTGTGGCATTATTTAGGGTTTTAATGCATCCGTTAAGTGGTAGATTAGCAATGATGAATTAACACGAATAAATAATTTATTTGGCAGTAATGCTACCATGTTAGCAAGAACAATTCACAGACTTTTATAATATTATAACAAGAACATGTGACAATTATATGGGTCTCTTATTTCGACACCCAAAGTGAGATGGGGTTAATTAGACCCCATCGTCTCTTAAGTCATGCTGAAGGACAAATAGACTCTCCCGACCTCATAACTCCTAAACCACTCTAAAACCATGACTAAAGTCCGAAAGGTCAGGTCAATTACCTTGATTCAGAGTAGATGATGGCTCGAATCCAAGTGAGACACCAAGGTCACCATGCGACCACATTATACATTACACATTACATGCGACTACATTATACGTACCAGGTACGAATATCAAAAGAAATCAGGTGATAGAGGTAGTAGCAGCTTAACAATTAAAAGCTTCATTGAGATTTCTAGCAAATAAATAGTCTAACTCAGTATTATAAGAGTAAAGATTATCAATGCATACTCAAGATATTCACATTTGATAAATTAGGGTTCCAAATATAAACTCTTTCAAATATAACCTAAAACATGAAATTTCTACAAAATAATTGGTCAAAATCATGGTTACGATAATGGGTAATCTAATTTTACTGACAAAAATGAGTTTAAAAGATTAAATATAGCTTGTTTGCCAGAGAAAATGGTGAAAATGGTAGAAAGGGGAGACTGTTGGCCGCGGTTGGAAGTGAAGAGGAAGAGCGAGTTGTCTGCTGCTGGGCAATCATTTTGGAGTCCTTTATATAGGGCCCCTACCTCGGCACCTAAAAGGTGCCATTAAAGATGAGATACCACGGCGCTTTTTAGGTGCCATGGTATTTTATTACGGCGCTTAATAAGCGTCGTGATAAGTATATCATAGCGCCTTATGGGCGCTATGAAAGTTAAATACAACAGCACCTAAAAGGTGCCGTTAAGATGGATACCACGGCGCCTAAGAAGCACCGTAGTATTACCTCCGTTTATCACGGTGCTTAATAAGCGCCGTGATAGTTAATCACTTATCACGGTGCGTCCGTACATGCACCGTGATAGTAGATATTTTTAGTAATGTAAGTTTACTAATATTGGCTATATAATTGAACAATGAATGAATGATAGCACAAAATGAACACCTACCAGAGATTAAGAGTAAGACTACATACATAAGCTATACAGCTTGTCTATTCATCAAGACAACTACCTCAAATAGTTAAATGCCTAAAAGTTGAAGAAATAGAGAGGTGAACATTCACATACTCTGGAGGAATTTAATATGTAACTGTTCATAATAACCATGCATCTAAAAATCATATCATACTTTAAAAATCTAATTTGATATTATTCTAGGATTTACTGTAACATGGTCAGCTCTCTACTGTATTACCCCATAATCACAATTTAAAGAAAATATATATTTAAAATTCACAGTCCAATCCTAATATAATCCAATATATTTTCGTAACTTTATTAAACCATCTTGTCACCCACGATTTTTCATAATGTAATTTTAAATTCAAAACAAATATAAAACTAGGTAATTGAACCCTTAACTCGATATGGTAATAATACCAAGCTAAAACGACACTCGAAGAAACTTTCGTTGGTCATTTGGGTATTCGAATGACAGTTTTCAGATCTCGATAAATCCACTTGAAAAAGTCACTTTTTCACTAGAGCCTCAAATAGAAAAATGAAGGTCACCACTAAATTCAGAGCACCAAAAATTGCTATGTAATATGTATATATGTCTTGTCAAAAATGAGTCCCGATGTGGAACTGGTCTATGACACAAAATGGTGAAATTTATGTGCGACGAAATTTTAATTTTTGTGCTACTTTGAAACATAGTCATATTTTATATTTAAATTCATCTCTCGACCTCACTGAGTCTAAATTCGAATTCAGAACTTAGTTTCGAGGTCCTGAGCATTAATTAAACTCAAAAATTCAAAAATTACATAAATGCCACTTTTCTAAGGAATTTTAGAGAAATACCAAAATTATGATTATTTATAAATATACCAATTTCTAAGACATTTTCCTTTTCACAGCCCAGGGCCTATTTCAATTTTTTACAAACTTTCGACCCAATTCTTATAAGTTATGAAATACCATTATTTGAAAATATTTAGAAAAATACCACCTTTTTCTATTTAAAAGTTACCGTTACTTCTACTAACCGTAATTATTCATGATTTTTAACCCTCTATCATCTCGTAAATTTACCTCGGGTAAAATAATTATCTAACCAAAAATTTAGAGAAATATCCTTTTTACAAAGTATGTAAACACTATAAAAGTAATAAACATCTTACCAGAGACAAATTTTACTGAGCAACCACTTAGAGGTAGTCAGCAATGATGAAAAAAGATCACGCGTGCCGATGGTGACAAAAAAGATCAGACGGCGAAAATATCGCTAAAAAACCGTAACTCAAGCAAGTTTTTCGAAGAGGTAGATCTTGGCCACCGGAGCTCCGTTTCCGGCGTGACTAGTCGGGTTTTGCTTGTTGTAAGTCCTCCTCCGCACGGGGTGGCCTATCAGTCCGGCGGCGGTGGCGTATGGCAACAGCGAGGCTTAAATAGAAACTCGTATTTTCTTGGTGTTTGAGGGACTTAGTTTTGGAGAAGATGGACTTCCTTTTAAGCAAATAATTAACACTGAAGTAACTAATTAAAATATTTTGAATATTTAATTCCGAAAATAAAAAATTACTAGTTTGTTATTCCTTGTAAAAAATCTAAATTACCCTTTAAAAAAATCAGTTTTTACACTATTCCCATGTCTTTCAGTTTTTCAGTTTGATCAGCTCTAATCGAAAATGAATAACTGAATGTCGAGATGGGAAGATTTATGGGTTCGATTTTTTTCGTCTTCGAAAATGGGACAAAGAATTCTTTAATCAATTCAACTCACAAAACCAACGTTTTTTTCAGATTGCTGAGGTGTTGATCTTACCAACTTTTTTTTTAGATTGCTGAGGTGTTGATCTTCTCTTTTCCTTACCGTTTCTTCGTGGTTTCGTCATTTCTTTTGAGAAGAAAACAGAACAACGTGATGACCAACATGCTTTTGAAAAAAAAAAATTTTCTCCTGTTATAACTCTACAAATTATATAGAAAAAAAAAAAAAAAGATTAAGCGATTTACTATTTATATCCTACTGTCCACTACAGTGTATCATTGGAAAAAATTTTACGATACATTACTAAAAAGAGGAAAAAAAAAAAAAAAAAAGGAAAGAGTACAATTTATCTTCAGGTCTTACACAATAGTGAAGCTCAAAGCAAAGAATCCTGATATCGAGAAAGAGCCTAGAACCCACTACGCCATAACAAAGTGATCCTAAAGAACTAGAGGTACCATACAGAATCTGATTAGGGAGATTGAAAGGGCAGTCCAGATGATGAACTAGCAGCACCATTTGAACCTGACCAAGTCGACGTGGTATTAAAAATTTCGAAAAGCTCAGGCTCAGATACTTCATCATGCACATATTCAACAACCTCGAAATTTTGTTGATCACTAGACGCTTTAAGTACTGATTTTTGAATCCCCTCTAAAACAGTTGAAACTTCTCTCATTGTAGGTCTTTTCTTTCCACTCAAATTCAGGCATCTTCTTGCAACATTAGCGAGTTCCATGATAGCTCCGTTTTCGCCCTCTTTCTTCACTCGAGCATCGACAATGTCAAACAAACGATTCTCCTCCATGCAATGCAAGAAATATGTTGAGAGACTTCTGCCTTCATTTGACCTTGTCGTTGAAATTGGTTTTTGTCCAGTTAAGAGCTCCACAAGCACTACTCCGAAGCTGTATACGTCACTCTTATCGGTGAATTGACTTGATTGAAAGTATTCTGGATCTAAGTAACCAAATGTGCCATAAACTAGCGTGGTAAGATGAGTTTGATCAATAGAAACCGATCTAGAGGTTCCGAAATCCGCAATTTTTGCTCTGTGCTTTTGATCTAGGAGTATGTTTGTGGACTTAATGTCTCGATGGTAAATAGGCGAAGAAGCTGATGAGTGTAAGTAGGAAAGGGCTCCTGCAATTTCTGTGGCGATTCGTAAGCGCATGCCCCATGTCAGTGGAATCTCCTCATTTGGGTCATGGATATAATGGGACAACGTTCCGTTGGGTATGAATTCGTAAACTAAAAGAGGAACTTCAGTCTCCAAACAACACCCCAATAGTTTAACCACATTTCTGTGGTTGATTTGTGAAAGAATGACTACCTCGTTGATAAATTCCTTGAGTTTTTCTTGGTCGAGTATTTTAGACTTCTTTATTGCGACAATCTTTCCATCTGCTACCATTCCTTTGTAAACAGTACCTTGACCTCCTTGGCCGAGAATTCTATTTACGTTAAAGCGATCAGTAGCCTTCTCCAACTCCTCTGATTTGAACAACATTGTTTTCTCAACATTGACTTGGTTTGAAGACAATTGTTGCTGGAATGATAAACCGCCGTTTCGTTCAAAAAACTTTTTCTTCCTCTGAATTTCTTTTCTTCTTTGTATAACCTTGAATAACACCCAGGATCCAACAATTAGAAATAATGCTCCCAAGCCGCTGCCAACACCTTTACAATGACGCAATGAGGATAAAAACGACCTTTTCAATTAGTAGATATTTATCAAATAGTTGACAAGGGATAATAAAATGACGTTTTTTTCTTTTCCCTTAAAATTACAAGAAGAGTGGATGGGAACACACTATAAATTGGGATATGAATATGCAATATTCATCCCAAGATTTTTAACCAGTCGGAATTTACAAGGTAAGTACATGTGGGTTAATGTGCCAAAATATATCTATTGTCTATAGTTGATCCATTAACTTGTGATCTTTATTTTGTAGCTAAAAGAGAGATTAGTGTGAACACGTACCAATTAGGATTGGTTTAACACGAGAAGTATTTTTGCGATCTGTCAAGGAGCATAAGAAACCCCCTGGAACGTTTAAGCAAATGGCACCTTCAATGTTACTGCATGTTCTTGCCGCAGTTGAGTTCGTGACGCATTCATCAATATCTGATCAAGTATTAAAAAAAATTATAAAATATTTAAAAATTACATACGCTAGCTAAAGTAGTTTAAATAAATATAACAAAAATTTGGAACTTGTAGAATTAGCGTAGTATTAAGAATTATTAACCCCTGCTGCTGCTCGGATATATGTTAATGTATACGTATGTACCGTGACATCCTTCAATTAGATATGGGTTTCCTTCGTAGCCTGGCGGGCACCAACATTGAAGCCTTGTCGAACGATCCAAGGATGAAGCCGCCGTGGTTCTGTTATCAAGATAATATAATTCACAAGACGAATTCATAGAACGGAGACCAGCCACGTATTCATTGGTTTCGGTATCAAAATAGTTGCGCCGCATATCATTCGATTTGTTCGGTTCAAAAAATGTTCCAAACACATCGAGCGTAGAGTGATTCAACAATTCCCATTTCAGAACCACGTTGACCAGGTTAGGCAACTCGAAAGGACCTCCTTTCAAGCCAAGGCTTTCCTGGGTTTCGGCTCCACTCCAGTAGTTTCTAACCAAAAGCGTGCCATCCATATTAATTTCCGTCACCACCAGGCCATTTGTGCCATTCAAGGAAGGCGTAGTACCACTTGCGCATACTACTTCGAACCATTCGTCAAGGAAACAACCTGTTCCAATCCCGAAAGGGTACGGGATGGTGACGTTACCGCACTGCGCGGGACAGTTTTGCTTTGCTATTGTTTGTGCGCCAGATACTACGAGCCATGAGAAAAGAAGGATTTGGAAAAGCACTATATGCTGAGCCATTCTTCCTCTCTTCTTTCTTTTTTCCCCCCTTACTCTGGCTATGTTACATAGAGATAAAAAGGGAATGTTAAAATTTAAACACACGTTTCATTTCATTTTGGTGCTTGGCTAATCCTTTACGTTACTTTCGTTTCGTTGCTATAGTTTGGCTGAAAGAATTGACTGTGTGGTTTGAAGAATCAATATTGGATGGATTCGGAAAGCTGACTAGAACGCAAACTTGACCAGGTGATATAATTTGCGCTAACTTGACCAGGTGTCATCTATAGGACGCTTTCTTATTTATATGTATTCTATATGGTGAGAAAATCAACGCGTTCCACCTACGTGCTGATTAAGATATGAAGAGTAGTAAAAATATATCAGTTTAGAATCTCTAATTTTGTTTCTTATACTGGGCGGTTGACTACGTGGTTGTCCCATTTCTTTCAATCCATGACTTAACGGCACATGCGCTTGTAAGTAAGAAATGTCGTAATTACCAGTTTGACCCGCATCAATTTTTTCCCACCTTATGATTTGTTCAATTGGTCCATATATATGACTATTATTCCCTCGGGATTGTTTTTAAGTTGCTTTGGCTCCGCTTTGAATCTTTCCAGAAGTCTAATTACTCTGTTTAAACAGAGGTAAATACACTACTTTCAAAACTTGTCCGTGTTTTAGCGTTGCTCAGTGGTGCACTACTACCTATGCTTATTCTCTCTTTTTAGTTATTTATTTGTCTTACTGAATGGATCAAGCTCTTATTGTCCTTTTGGATCTCGCAATTGATAGAGTTGCAAAAGTAGTCGCCATATAAATACCACACATGCTAGCTCTGTCTCATTATCTTCTCATATGTTCTCTTCATTCGAGTTAATATCTATCTTCCAAACAGAGTTCGTTTTGACGACATGTGAAAATTGTAGTGATGCGTAGAATGCATAACGCATGTGATAGATAATTACAGTCCAAAACAGTCAACAAAAGAGAAGCATAGACAGGAAACATACACTACTCATCTTTCTCAGTGAGAAGTGAAAGAGAGTAGTGGAAGTTCATGACGATCACCAGAACTGTCCAACGCCGACCCGATCGACGTGGAAACAACATCCCAAGGCTCGATTTGTTCAGTTCTGACATACTCGACCTCTTCATAATATTCATGCTGAACATGATCCGAAGCTCTCTCTGATATTTGGATACCCTCCAATTCAACAGTGACTTCTTTCATAGTAGGCCTTTTTCTTCCATTCAAATTAACACATCTATTAGCAATGTAGGCAACCACCATAATCTCATCTTTAGGGCCCTCGAAAACATTTTCATCAAGAATGTCGAATAGACGATTTTGCTGCATTGAAAGAATGAAATGTGTGGCTAGACTTCTCCCCTCTTTTGACCTCGTCGTTGAAATTGCCTTCTGTCCGGTCAAGAGCTCAACAAGAAGTACACCGAAACTATAAACGTCACTCTTATCTGTGAATTGGTTTGATTGGAAGTACTCTGGATCCAAGTAACCGAATGTCCCGTGTACTAGTGTGGTCACATGAGTCTGATCTATGTTGACGGATTTTGAAGTTCCAAAATCTGCAATTTTCGCTCTGTACTTCTCATCTAGAAGAATGTTTGTAGACTTGACGTCTCGATGATAAATCGGGAAAGACGCTGCAGAGTGTAAGTAAGAAAGAGCTCCCGCAATTTCTGTAGCGACTCTTAGACGTATCTCCCATGTAAGTGGAAACTCCTCGTTCTTGTTATGAATATACTCGGAAAGAGTTCCATTGGGTATGAATTCATACACTAGAAGAGGAACTTCGGTCTCTAAACAACATCCCAGCAATTTAACCACATTTCTATGGTTGATTTGTGAGAGAATGACAACCTCGTTGATGAACTGTACTAGTTTGTCCTCATCAAGAATTGTAGATTTTTTCACAGCAACAATCCTTCCATCTGATAACATCCCTTTATAAACTGTACCTTGGCCTCCTTGTCCAAGAATTCTGCCTTTATTAAAATTGTCCGTAGCCTTCTTTAACTCCTTTGAACTGAACAACTTGGTTTTATCAACGTTAACTTTGTTTGATGAAGACATTTGTTGGTGTAACAATAAACCGCCGTTTCGTTTGAAAAACTTCTCCTTGCGTCTAATCCTTTTTCTTTTCTTTATGACCTTGTGCAAACACCAACCAGTGATTATTAACAATAGCAGCCCAAAACCCATGCTAAGACCTGTAAATATCAGATCAATTGGAACAATGTTAGACGAAATATTCCTTTGTCGTTCGTAACTGATTAAGCAGTTACATTCCTACCGAAGTCACTTGAAAAAAAAAAATGAAACGAAAAAAAAAAAGTGCAGTAGAACTGTTAGGAAATTAAAGTACTGCGGGATAGTCAGAAAAATTTTTCCCGTGCAATATCGGAAAAGAGTTCCCTATATGTCATATGGGACAATTCTATACGGTCAAGCAACAGTCCGATCGATCTGTTGTGTCTCCTAACTAAGAAAAATGGAAAGTAAGGTCATAAAAATATAGTTATAAAAGTAATAAATGCTTGTCATCACAAATTTTCTAAAAACGTAACATGATTTAATTATCTGGCTCTTTCGAAAACAAATCACTGGTAAAAGTTTAAAAAATAAATAAATAAAAAAGAGGACGTTAAACTAAATATTAATAGACGATACAGATATGATCCACATTTAGTCAAGTTGTTTTTTCGAAATAATTTGTCAAAATATGTATTGTGTGGCGACAGATAATATACCATGTAAAAGATAAGGAAGTAAGCTATGTTTTTTGTGATTGGCGCCTAACATTATTTTGCAAGTGACAAATACGATAGTTTAACATCCAGGACCAGTAACAAAATCTTGATATAATATTTTACGTATATCCACTGGAACATTGATAAATCTTAATAAAAGTAATTAGTAGAAAGCAATTGGCTCTATGATCTCATTATATACAGGTGTGAAAGTAATTTTCTATCGAGAAGTTTGAAACCGGTGCAATATTTCATGTTCACGGTTCACGGACTAGAAAATTTTAAATTTTAGTATAATAGTATAATAAATGGCGTACCTAAAATAACCCTCTTGTCTGTTGGTTTTTTCCTCTCTGGCCAGTAGCATTCATAGCCTCCTAGACGATTCACACAGAGGCCGTGCCCACAATAGTTACGATCAGATTGCTCACATTCATTTGTATCTGACATATTCATATTTGATCTCGTGAATTTTAGATACAGTAGTTGGATCATATAAATGAATCTCTGTAAGTCATGATGTGCTCATTATTAAGTCAACGTACACCAACGTTGATTTCATATCTTTACCAGTCTCCCTATATACATACATATATATAATTAATATATATATGTATATATACACATTACATAGATGTGAACATGTTTTTAGTGCTAATACTAAGGTTGTGTGTCATTTCATAACGAAGTAGCATTACACAAACCTAAAAGAGGAATTAAGATCATCACACTTAAAAACAGGAAAAGAATAAACAGAGAGATTTACCTATACACCCATCATGAACATAGGGATTTCCTTCAAAACCAGGTCTGCAGAAACACTGGACCGAAGGACGAGCACCATCTGCACCTGATTGGCAGTAGGAATTATTCGAGTAATGCCCCTGACTATGAGACGAGTAATGGCCCCGAATATTAGTGCCATTCCTGATTGGTCCGAACTCTTCAACTGTCCAATTATATATTCTCCACTCAAGAACCACAGGAACGTCCTCCAACTCAATTATGTCCGAAAATTTCCCAGACCGGTTGAGCTGAAACCATTCTAGCTCAACCAAAAACGCATACATGCATTTCTCTCCTCTATTGGTCTGTTCTGTATCGAATTTTGTGCTAAACGCCACGAGATTCGTGGGGATCGTCGTTTGACAGCAGTTCATGCCGTTGCAGCTCGTCTCTCTTGTCGTAATACTCTTGTCACAAATGGACATGCACGCGCTTAAAGTTTTCGAAACGTTACTATCAGCCGCCGCCGATTTCATCAAGGCGAGGACGTCGCAACTCACGGCAGTGAACCTGTTCATCTTCTGGGAGAAAACGAAAGGGCTCTCCGTCAAGTTGGCAGCTTCTTGGAACCGCTTCGTCGGTTCGCAGTTCCGAAAGGTTATAGGGTTTCTGACCTTGAGAGTTCTTTTCTCGATTTCGATTAGGAGAACCTCCAGCTCCTGGGCGTTGATGAGTCTCAGGAACGGCGTCGTTGAGTTTCGACAGTAGATTTCAAACCATTTGTCGTGGAAACAACCGGGTGATCCGATTCCAAATGGATATGGAATGCTTACATTTCCACAGCGCGATTTGCAGCCTGGTTTAGCTATCTGCGCTTGTGAAGATGCTAACATGGTTATGGGGCAGAAGAACAATATTGTTACAATAAGAATACGAAGTAGCATTAGTTTTGGAACCATGATAGCTAGCTTCTTCGTGTGTTATTTTGAGCTAAGTTAGTATATTTGAAACTTCTCCTAACTTTGTTCACTTTACCAGTAGCCGCCCTAATTGACCCGGTAAACATAATGTCTTATCTAACATTATGGAGTTTGTTTTCCACCTAAGAGAAACAACAAGAAGATAATCCATGGCAGTTGACTCCATATGTATAGGAGCATGACTAGAGTCAATATTCCCTCAATAAATTAATGCATGGCCACAATTGCACGTACAATGAAGTAAATCAAGGTCTTTGTTAATTGCACTATATCTTACGAAGTGATCACACTCGCTAAATTAGTATTTTTACTGAACATACAAATTAATAACGAAAAGAACAACTAGTAAACATCCGCTGATTAAAAGTCTTCCATTTTAACTTTTTATTTTCCTGAAAAGGGGTCCCTCAAATTTCCTGTAGCACATACTTTAAATAATTTACAGTAGCTAGGTTCTCTTTAATTTTAATATGCCCATTGTGAGAGACAAGACATATCAACGTAATTGACAGCAAATGGTCCTGATATATCGCAAATTGTCCCATCTACTTATTGATCACGTACTGCCCGATAACCAAAAAGTAGATTCCTTAGAAAAGTTGAGAGAGAAAAATATGAAACCTAAAAACTGATAATGTCTTCTAGTATATTGATTTTTCTTTTGACGTCTATTCATGGTGATCGGTCAAAAATCTGTGTTTGTCCTTCGGAAAGATATATATGTGAACGAGATTATAGATAAGGAAATCATTTTTGTTACGAGCGAAAATTTAAAGTTTTCACTTCTAGTAATTTTTAAGTATTAATATAAATAAATAGAAAAATTTATAAGCTTTGAAAGAAAATAAATACTACAATTTTACATTTTAGGGAAATCTCTCAAAATTTTTGAAGAGAATCTAATTATTTTAGTAAAATAATTTGGATTAGTTAAACTCTTTTCTTCGTGAATATGAAGTTCACTCGTTTGTTTAAAACTAGTTATATAAGAAAACAACCAAAATATCTTATCCCAAACAAATAATACCTGAAAAAGAAGAAAATTAATAGGTCAAATTTATATTCATTAATTATATATTGTGGACTTGCTATTTTGTAGTTCCTATTTTATTTTCAGTTAGTTTTTATCCTATTTTTACTCTTGTTTTGTAAGTTTAAAATAGCACTTAAAAGTGGTATTTTACCAATGCAGCTTGAGAAAAATAATATAAGGTCCAAGTTCACAAGTTTGGCAATGTCCATTGGATCAAGAAATAGGCAGACAAGCCAAAAAAACTAGATATGTGAGCAAATATTAAAAGGCTAGTCCATATAATCTAGAGCACCTATGTGAATTATTAGAAAAGGAAACTAAAAAGTCAATGAGGTTGATTTGTGAGATCTGTACACGTGCATGTGATTCACTATATATATATATATAAGGAAGAGTTAGAAAAAGGAAACGGAAGAAACAGGAAACTCCTCTAGTTTTGCATGGAAAAGGCACAAAGATGGGAATTAAAGAGAATAAAGTCTAGCCCAAAATCACAAATTCACGATCGGCAAGAATTGAGAAACTATGACCATATTGAGTCGGTAAAGGACTCGTAGGAAATAAAAGTAAGTTCATTACTAACTTATAAATAGAGTGCGACACTTATCATACGAGGAACAGGTAGAACGGAGAGAATCATTCTAAAGAGAGAATTAGAGAGCAGTAAGAGAGAGATTTAGAGAGAGAGTCCAGAGGAGGAGACGAGACGGAGAAATTAAATTTCTTTTCTAAATCCAATACTTCTTTCTAAATCCAATACTTCTTTTTGTTTTTTCTCATTATGTTTAAAAATATCTTTTTTTATTTTTTTAATTTTATCATGAGCTAATATTTTTTTATCTAGAGGAATGATGTAGCCTTAAATACTATGTTTTGATTGTCAATTTTATTATTTAAGAGATTTTCATTCAGTTTATTTATATTATTTTATTCTTCATACTTTTAATTACTTGATCACTAATTAATTGATTTGGTATTTAAAATTTAGCACTTAGGATAGGGAGTTTTAGATATGACCATTAGATAATACAACCTAGGAATTTATAGAGTTCTGGAGGCCTATAATTTCGTTGAAGTCAATAAAAAAGAATCACAATACTTAATAAACTCTTATTTTCTTGATTTTTATAGGGATATCAAAATTGAATATTAGAAATAATTTTGACTAGGCACCCAAGAGAAGGAGTTGAATAGTTTGAGATTTTAGACTTATAAATTAGGAGATTGATCAATAATAAATTAGCATGATAAAAAAAATATAATAAACAACTAGGTGAAATCAAACCTCTAAAGTTTTTACATATTAATTATCTTCGCTTATGTGAATCTTTGTTTTTTTTCTAGTTTAACATTTTATTTTCATTATTCAATTTTCTAGATAAAATTAGGATTATTTTAATTACAGTGCTCAGTAAAATTAGGATTCAATTCCTGTGAGTACGATATCCTTACTTTCTATTATACTACTAAAACTTGACATCATTCACTTACGGAAATTATTTCGTACAAGAAATGAAAAGGTGAGCTTATAAGCATAGTAAGAAACCTAGTTAATCATTTTGACGATTGTTTTCTTTATTAAATTCCTATATAGTTTGTTGTGCTGAAAAATAGTCATAAATCTATATAAATAAATCAAATCCAGAAGTTCATGCACGGAAGCATGTAAGTAAATTAAGCATAAAAACCTGTATGCAACCTCAACCACCTTAAAACCTACATTCAAGTTAACTAAATTGCCATGCATATAATATACTAATCTGGTCAAACGAATTTTCTTTAAGAAAATCGTACTTGATGTGCCGAAATCACCTACTTTTGCTTTGTGTTTTTCATCCAGTATTATGCTTGGAAAAGAAGCTGATATCTTGATAGACTTGATATCTTGGTGTGGTAAATTAGAAAAGGAGCTGCTGAGTGTAAGTAATAAAGAGCTCTTACAACTTCGGTTGCAATTCGTAGCCACATTTTCCATGTAAATGAAAGTTCCTCATTTCGGTCTAGAATTGTCACGACCAAAAATCTAAAATCGTGATTTTTAGTAATTTTAAGTAAAAATATAATAAGATATTAATTTTACCAATTTTAAGAGAAATTATGAATTAGATAATTTCATTTTGATCCTCAAATCATTATAAATTTCATAATCATTAAAACTCTTATTAGTTTTAATTTCATATAAGAGAAATACTCATCAAAGTTTAATAAAATTTCCAACTATCTCTTTTAAAACTTTTTGAAAAATTATAAACTTTAATAAATTGAGTTTAACTGAAATATTTAGTTTAATATCCAAAATGTGTGACATAAAATCATTTGTTATTTCAAATAATCGATTTAACAATAAAATCATCCTCATATATCCACTTACTAATCTTAGCTAAATAACTGAATAAGGAAAGAAGGATAATAGAGTACGAATACCCACTAGGAATTAGGAGTAGAATAGTATAGACAAGCTCTATAGCTTTTCTATCCATCAAGATGACTACCTCAGTTAGACAAACACCTGAAAGTGAGAGAAGTAGGAGGGTGAGTATTCACATACTCAGTAGAAATTCAATTACATTTTTGAATGGATGCAGTTTTACCAAACCTGCATGGTTAATACCTTCTCAAAAATAATTTAAAAACCAGATATATAAAATAGTTGATATCCAGAATAATCACATATTCAAAACTAAAACCAGAAACATATGCTTTGTACATATCATAATCAATTAAGTATATTAGTGAGCTCTCATCCTCCCTTCACAGCCCTGTAATACCTCTGTAGCAGAGGTACCCAATATCCTGACACTACCCGTATATGTATCAGCTAAAAACCTGCGCAAGGGCCTAGGTCTTTCACCTAGTGCTGCAGCAACTTGCCAGTGATCTAAACTACCATGCAGTAATAATGGAACTCAAGTGTATAATCCTAGGGTATGTACAATATGTAACTGTTCACAATAACCATGCATCCATGAATCAAATCATGCTTTAAAATTTCAACTTGGCATTATTCTGGGATTTACTGTAACATGAGTAGTGTATTACTATTTTACTACCTCATAATCACAATATAAAAATATATAAAATAATCCACATAGTCCAATTCCAGTATAATCCAATAATTTTCAACGATTTGTCAAACCATCGTGAGATCACGATTTTTTCATACATATGTTTTAATGCAATTATAAATTAAACAGATATAAAATAAGATAATTGACCCCCTACCTCAATATAGTAGTAATACCAAGTTAACGACGCTCGAAGAAACTCTCGTTGGTCACTCAGTTATTCAAACGACAGTTTAAGGATCCTAGTAAGACCACTTGAAAAAGTGACTTTTCCACCGGAGTCTCAAATGGATAAACAGAGGTCACCACTGAATTTAGAATACCCAAAAATATTAGGTTAGACATAAAGTTTGTCGAAAATAGGTCCCGATGCAGGACTGACCCGTGGCACACAAAATGGTGCGATTTGTGCCACAAAATTCTAATTTTCGTCCAATAACTAAACATAGTGGTATTTTTTTTTATCAAAATTCTTGTCTCGATCTCAATGAGTCCAAATTCGAAATCAGAACTCAGTTTCGAGGTCCCTAGCATAAGTTACGCACAAAAATCCAAAAATTACAAAAATATCTCTTTTTGGAAATAATATGAAAAAGTCCAATTTTCTAAAGTATTTAGAAAAATATCATCTTTACTGATTATTTGCAAGAATATTACTTTTTTGAAATATTTCAGCAAATATCAATAACATAATTATTTAAGAAATATCATTTTCAAAAATATTTAAAAAACAATATCAACTTCACTATTTGTTAAAAATGTCATTTTTGCAACTATATTTAGAAAAGTAACAATTTTCTAACCTACGCCCAAGGTCCAAATCTGCATAGTATAGTCTAATACTATTCAGTTTTATAAAAATATCACTTTTTCTTCTAACTTAGAAAAATACCATTTTTTTCAATTAGAAAATTAACACATTTCTAGATATCATTTTAACTTTTACCAACCATAATTATTCATGATTTTTAACCATCTTTTACCTCATATATTTACCTCGGATGAAATAATTACCTAACCAAAAATTTACAAAAATATCACTTTTTTAATTAGTTGTAAAAACAATAAAAGTGGTAAAAACTCACCGGTGATGAATTTTGACGAGCAACTATTTAGAGTTGATCGACGACGGCAAGACGAGACTCCACTTACCAGAGGTGTCAAAAATGGAGGTCGGACAGCACTCTGGTGGCTAGAAAACTTTGTCGGAGTTGGAATTTTTGCGGGGCCGTTACGACTTCATCCGACGTCGAAACGAGGCGAGACTGATGGCATTGTATTTGTCTTTAAAAGCTCTTCGACACGAGCTGGCGCATCAGCTGAGACAGGCAGTGGTGGTGATATGGCAGAGTTCGGACAGAGATTGTATTTTTCTCTTTTTTTCTCTCTTCCCAAGGGCTTTCTTTGAGAGAATTTGAGAATTCTAAAGCCCTTTTACGCAAATAAGGGATACTGTAGCACTCAATATAATATTTAGATATTTTGAATATTTTATTCCTAAAATCAATAATTATAATTATGCTATTGACTTTAAAAAGTCTAAAATACCCTTAAATCTTATCAGATTTTACAAGAATATACTGAGAAAGGATTGTTTGGTTTGAATTCATAACTATTAACGACTCTAATTATCTACCCAATCCTATTAATGTCATAGAAAACAACAAAACTTATGAGTTATGAGTAGAGTTACAGAAATATCCGTGGTTAGTAGTTAACCTATAAATAAACTAATAATAATCGAGATATGCCATATCAATGAATAGGGGTTCCAACCACAAAAGGAACAAATGATTTGGTACATACCAGAAAGGATTGTCTCTCCCACAAAGCCTTAATATAGAGATTTGATATTTGTAGAAGCAAAGCAACGAAGAAGCTTAAGGAATCAAGATATAAATTTCATTTCATATGGAGAGAGTTACTACTGAACCCAACGAAATCTTCAAATGAAAATGCATTTGATCTTTGTGGATCACCTTGAAGAACTTTCTTCCAACACCAAAACTGAGATAATAAGAAAAAATTTTCCTCTATTGTTAGTGCAAACTTCTGGCTCATGTCCAAGAAACAATGGAGTGGTTATGTGAAGCTTGTTGGTAGAAGAAATTAGATTCCATTTATAACTCGAATCACTACAAGAAAATTGATTTTTACCCACACAATTTTTATTTACACATAAATTTGTGGGAGAAATTATAAATTTAGCAACACAGTTTTACATGAAGTGTCAATTACACTTTTTGTTGCACCATGTTTATTTTTCTACACAAATATTTGTATAAGTAAGAGGATTTTCTCAAACATTTGTGAGAGGGAAATTTTCCTTCCAAAAAATTAGTAATTTTCATAAAGAATTAGTGATGATGTGGTATTTCTAATATTATTTTTTCATGATATTTGATGATGAGCTAATTATATTAATATTCTTTTACCACGTCATACAACAACATAGATTTAATTAATATTAATTTAATTACCACAGATATATAATTTTTTTCCATACATGTATAATGATGTGGTTATTTTTTTGGAAGAATTTTGTTTTAATTTCATCAAAACAAAACTAGGGTTATCACATATTCTCATTTCTCCTATCTTCTCAGCCACCATAGCATCTCCTCTATTCTTACCAGAGTAGCTCACCATCATGCTGCTGTAGTCTCGCACTACCTGAGCTTGCATCACCACCGTTGTCTCGCACAGCTTGAGCATGCGTCGCCGTAGTAGTCTCGCAAGGCTTGAGCTTGCTTTGCCACCGTGGTCTTAGAAGGCCTGAGCTCGCATTGATGGCCTATGATTGACTATCCAAAATGGGGAATGAATTGAATTTTAAAACTTTTTAAGAAACTTTTCAACTATGTAAAACTATAGACTATTATTTTGGAATTTTTAAACTAAATAAACAATAACAACAAATTTATAATAATAATACTAAGTAAATTAAGCACACTAAATATCAAATACTCAATTAAATAGTTTGCAATAAAGTAAAGAGTGTATGGATAGAGAAAATATAAACTCAGTTTTTACGAGTTTCGATAAACACAACTGTTTGCCTACGTCTCCGGCCTTCAGTAATTTACTTTGAGTTTTCCACTATTAGATCAAGATTGTGGGTTTGACTCACCTTTTTACAAAGAGTGAATTCTTCTTAGGCTCACCCACACCTTTATAATAATCTTGACTCCAACTCCATCATGCCTAACCTCAGATTATTTTGACTCTCATGCTAATCCCCACCTACACAGATTATTTAGACAATGATACTAATCTCACTAACTCATGGGTTATTTAGACTCCGGTAGCAACCTCACCTCACAATTACAATTTTATTTTTGTTGAATCTCTCAATCAGAATCTCTCTCTAATGAAAATAATTGATACAGGGTAAGCTAAGAGAGAAGATATAAACACAAGATCTGATCTAGTTTGGCTCAATTACTTTTTTTTAAAAAAAATTAATTTTAAAGTCTGGATCACAAAAATTGGTTAAAACAACTTGAAAATATGATATAACCAATGTAAGGATATTCAAAAATTGATTCAAGTATTAGAAAAGTTTCTATTTATAGACTTGAATAAAAACTAGCCGTTTTAGACCGTTTGACAGACATTTTATCATTTTGGTTGATCGAAAGTGTGTTTTTAATTGACCGAAAATACTAGCCGTTGGTAGTATAGTTCTAAAAGTTGAATTTGAAATTTGCTGAAAATTTGGCAAGGAATCGGTAGACCGAAAATGAGAATTGGTCTACCGAAAATACCAGAGAGCATGTTTTGAATTTTATTTCAAGTTTTTTTCAATTCTTTTCAAAATTACGACTTTTTAAATTGATTTTTAGGAAATATGGATACTATAGAAATTCATAAATTAGTAATTTTAATTGGAGAAAAACAAGTTTGACTATATTGGCTTGAAACTTTCCAATTTTATAAAAAAATTTGGGACATTAAGATCATATTATGTATAAACAAATATTTAAGTACAAGAATTAAGTATTTAAACCCTTACTAGTCTAAGTCTTGTATTCAAGTTTTTTTCCATAATCCATTTTGAAGCTTGATTTTACTAAATCTAATATACATATATCTTCAAGTTTGACTCTTTAATTAATTTGAGTTAGAACATTTAAAACTATTGCACTGCACACTTAAGTTAAATCATTAGTACTAAATTAAATATTTGTTATCTTTAAAATAAAATATAGTAAGATTGAAAATTTAATTTCTCGACACGCGTCACTTCTGTTGTCCCGCACAGCCTGAGCTCGTGTCACTGTCATGGTCTCACACGACCTGAGCTTGCACTGTTGTGGTCTCGCACCGGATGATTTCACACAGCTTGCACCGTCGTGATCTCGCAGTTCACTGTTGTACTCTCTCGTCAATAGGGTCTGTTGTTTGCCAACGTTACACTCTCGCAGCACTGGGACGTCGCCAACAACACCTGAGCAAGTCTTTCTCTATTTCTTTCTCTAAATTGAGTCATCGTAATCTTGTCACTCTCTCTCTTGTTGTTTTAGAGTCTTCTTCTTTATGTTTTTCGGGGGTTTCAGAAGATGCAAATTGTTGGAAAGTAAAACAAACTTTATTATTTACTCAAATACTTTTACAAGAGAAAATTCTCAACTTCACTCTTTAAGCTCACTCACTCACTCACTAGAAGCTATGCTTCTTTCTCTCTTCTCCTCACTCTTAGAAGCTTTGCTTCTTACTTGATACTTAGAACTCAAATGGGGAAGGGTATTTATACTACATGAGAAACAATGAGAACCACACAAATAAACAATTATAAAAATCCTTAAACCACACATATTTTCTTCTACACACTTCTAATAATAATCAAATAATTCACATGTAAAAAGCTAATATCTAGTTAACATTAGAAGATTCTAGGTGGAAGGCTTCTTTAATTTGGACTTGGGTTTTTTTCTTTTATGAGTTTTGCACTTGGGCTAACTCCAACTTATTGGGCCTCATGTTGATGTGCTTTAATATTTCTTATGGGTTTAAACAAGTTTATTTTCAACACCCCCCCTTAAAATTGTTTTATAATACCAAGTAAATTTCTTAATCTTATAAAGTCTTCAAACTTGAGTGGCTTGGTGAAAATATCAGCAATCTGATCATGTGATCTCACATACTCCAATTGTACTTCTTTGTTTATAACACATTCTCTTATATAATGATAGCGAGTATCGATATGCTTACTTCGGTCATGAAAGAATGGATTTTTAGCCAAAGCTATTACTGACTTATTGTCAATACAAATCTCCGTTAGCTCCTTTTAAGGCATGTTTAACTCTTTCAACAACTTTCTTAGCCAAATTGCATGACTAACACATGATGTAGCAGCTACATACTCAACTTCACAAGTTGAAAGGGTGACAATCAGTTGTTTCTTAGATACCTAGGTGAAGGCAGTTTCTCCCATGAAAAATATAAAACCAGTTTTGCTTTTTCGATCATCAGTATCTCCGGCCCAATCACTATCACTGTAACCAATGAGTTTTTAATCATGAGAAACTGAATAGAACAAGCCAAGATTGATCGTACCTTTAAGGTAATGGAGAATTCTCTTTGTAGCTTTGAAGTGAGTAGTTGTTGGAGTTTCCATGTAATGACTCACTAGTCCAGTTGCATAGAGAATATCGGGCCTTGTACATGTCAAGTACCTAAGGCATCCAACAAGGCTCTTAAAGAGTGTTGGATCCACCTTTTCTGCTTCATCATCTTTGAATAATTTTATTCCACACTCTACTGGTGTACTTATTGGCTTGCAATCATCCATATTGAACTTCTTCAGGATCTCCTTTGTATAGCTTTCTTAGGAGATAAAGATGCCTTCTTCCTTTTGCTTGACCTCTATGCCGAGGTAATATACCATAAGTCCGATGTCTGTCATTTCAAACTCATGTGTCATTACTCTCTTGAATTCGTCAAACATCCTTGGATTACTTCCAGTAAATATGAGATCATCCACATACAAGCATACGACCAAAATATCTCCATCTTTAGTCTTAACATAGAGAGCATGTTTATAAGGGCACTTAATGAATCCATTCTCTTGGAAATATTTGTCAACTCAGCTGTTCCATGCCCTTGGTGCTTGCTTTAGATCATAAAGAGCCTTTTCAGCTTCAAAACCTTATATTTATACCCTTTCATCTCATAACCCAATGGTTGTTGGATATAAACCTCTTCTTCAAGAACTCTATTTAGAAATGTGGACTTTACATCCATCTGATGAATCTTCCATTTGTTCTGAGCAGCAAGAGAAATAATTAGTCTTATAATTTCCAATCGTGCAACAGGAGTGAATACCTCGTCATAGTCAATGCCGGCTCTTTGACTATAGCATTTCGTGACTAGCCTTACTTTGTATCTTTCAACCTCTCCATTGGCATCTTTCTTCACCCTGTACACCCATTTTACACCGATAGCTTTATGACCTTTAGGCAGAGTGGATAGTTCCCAAGTGTCATTCTTCTCTATGGCTTTGACTTCTTCATCCATCGCATTCCTCCATTTTTTATCTTGTACAGCCTCTTAGAAGTTTACTGGTGCACAATCAGCAAATAGGCAAAATAAAGTGAGGTTTTCAAGTCTATCAGTCACCTTATATAGATCTTCAATACTTCTTGTACGTTCTTCATGCCTCTCAGTTAAGAAAGATGGAAATGAATCTTTATGAGTAGATGATATCGGTGAGGAAGGTGGAGTAATAGCCTCTTGATTCACTTCTCTTGCTTGCTCTATTAGTGTTTCCATATCTTCAAATTGTGGAAAGAAATTGTAGTCATTTATTTGAGAGCCAAAGTCTCATTCACCTTCTTCATCGAATATTACATGTTGACTGATGATTACTTTTCCATTGCTAGGATTGTATAACTTATATCCTTTAGAGTTGGTATCGTAGCCGATGAAAATAAACTTCTCGCTTTTACCATCAAGATTGGTTCTATGTTCATCTGGCATATGCACATGGGCTATGCTTCCAAAGACTCTCAAGTGGAAGATCTCAGGCTTCCTTCCGCTCCATGCTTCTTGTGGTGTCTTTCCCCACACACTTCTTGTGAGAGATCGATTGGACAAGTAAACTGCGCATGCAACAGTTTCTGCCCATAACTCTTTGGGTAATCTCTTACTTTTCAGCATGTTTCGAGCTATGCTGAGGATGGTCCGGTTCTTCCTTTCTGCCACACCATTTTGTTGAAGGGATCTTGGAACAGTTAAAGGTCATCGAATTCTATTTACTTCGCAGAATTCTTGGAACTCTTTTGAAGTGAATTCTCCTCCTCTATCAGATCTCATGACTTTGATCTGAAGACCGCTTTCCTTCTCTACAGCAGCCTTGAACTTCTTGAAAGCTTCAAAGACTTCTGATTTTTGCTTCAAGAAATAAACCCAAGTCTTTCTTGAGAAATCA
>JXTB01000171.1:207304-309190 GCA_002914805.1 Parasponia andersonii
GCTCTTGAATTCGACTCTTTTGGAAAGCATTTCCTGAATTGCTTCCCGAGTAAGCATCCTTCACAAAGTTGATCAGGATGATTGATGCATGGCAAGCCTCTCACCATTTCTTTCTTGGACAATAGCTCTAGTCCTCCAAAGTTGAGATGTCCGAATCTCAAATGCCATAGCCATGATGAATCCTTGTAATATGCTTTCAGACATTTTGCCATAGCATTTTGAATGTTCAATAAGAACATTCTATTTCTTGACATAGGCACCTTGGCAATCAAGTTCATATTTTTATCTCTTATAGAAAGAATATAACTTTTCAAGTGAATATCATAGCCTTTCTCTAAGAGTTGTCCCAAACTCAAGATGTTTGTTTTCATTGTGGGTACAAAATAAACATTTGAAATAAATTGATGCTCCCCATTTTGTAAGCAGATAAGAATTTTACCTTTTCCTTTTACCTCTACTTTTGAAAAATCACCGAAAAAAACACTCCCACTAATTGATTCATCAAGCCTTATAAACATTGATCGACGCCCATACATATGATTGCTAGCACCGGTGTCAAGATACCATGTGTTGTCTTGTCCTCTATTGTTGTCTTTATATGCTAGTAGCACGGTGCCATTTTCTTCCCCTTTTTTTTCAACCTAATTGACTATCTCTTCAATTCTACTATTGGGTACTCTAAACTCTCTAGCATAATGTCTAAACTTGTGACAATTGAAATATTCAACTTGAGACTTCTTAGGCTTTGAGTTCATTCGACCTCTACCACGACCTCTTGTAGAGCTTTCTCCTCTTTCGAAATTGTTGATATGATAATTGCGATTGTTGGAATTTTAACCTCGTCCACGACCTCAACTTGTACCACGTACATGTCCTTGGGTTTGTCCTCTACCACGACCACGTTGATTTGTTTCGCTACATTGGCTATTTTCTTTCTCTATAAGTTGTGTCTTGAGAAGTTGTTCCTTAAAATTTGGCTTTTTCTTTTTCTTTTCTTCGTGAGCGTGTAAAGAACCTAAGAGTTGTTCTATTGTCATGGCTCCCAAATCTTTAGTTTCTTCGATGACAGTAACAATATTCTTGAACTTTGGGTCTAACGATCGAAGAATCTTTTCCATAATCGTAACATTTTCAAGTTTCTCACCATTTCACTTCATTTGATTCGAAATGGTTAAAACTCTAGAAAAATAGTCAGAAACTGACTCAGTCTCTGTCATGTGTAATAAATCAAACTCTCCTCTTAGAGTTTGAAGACGGACCTTTTTGACCTCTTCTTCTCCTTTATATGAAATTTAAAGTTTCTCCCATGCTTCCTTAGCAGAGGTTGCACTTGAGATTTTCTCAAACCCGTCGTCATCTAAGGCCTGGTAGATGAGGAAGAGAACTTTTTCGTCTCTCTTTCTTGAATTTTTTAAACTATCCTTCTGTGTTAAAGATAGTGTTGCCTCATCTCTTAGCTCTTCGTAGCCTTTCTCTACTACTTCTCAAACATCATATGCTCCAAGGAGGACTTTCATTTTGATAGTCCAATTATCAAAGTTATTATCTTGAAGTAGTGGAACTTAAAGAGATGCTAAACTGCCAGTAGTCATAACTCTTAACGGAGTGAGTTTTTAGAAATTTTGACTATACAGATAGATCCAAAATGCCGAAAAATCTTAAGATTGACTTGTATATCGACTTGGTCAAAGTCAACGCTCAGTCAACGGTCAACGCCGGTCAACGGTTGGTCAACGGCTCTGACGGCTTAGTCAACGGTGCGGTCAAATGGCTCTGATGGCTTGGTTAACGGCTCGGCTCTGCTGGCTTGGTCAATAGCTCTGACGGCTCGGTCAAACGACTCTGACTCGGCTCAACTCAGTGAGTTGACTCAGTTTGTGGCAGCAAACTTCCGATAACTCGTTCGGACTCTGATTGGGCTGATTCTTATGGCAGTATGTTCGTCTCGTCGAGTTCTTCGATTTGATATGTAATAGTAGTATGTTCGGAACAAATGGATAATACTCTCAATCTCAAGATTTCTTTTCTGATGTGGAAGATCAGTCAAAGCAGCAACTACAGAGCATACTTAGAATTTCAAGAGAACTCACAACCTTGCTCTGATACCACTTTGTTGGAAAGTAAAACAAACTTTATTATTCACTCAAATACTTTTACAAGAGAAAATTCTCAACTTCACTCTTCAAGCTCACTCACTCACTCACTCACTCGCTAGAAGCTATGCTTCTTTCTCTCTTCTCTTCACTCTTAGAAGCTTTGCTTCTTACTTGTTGCTTAGAACTCAAATGAGGAGGGGTATTTATACTACATGAGAAACAATGAGAACCACACAAATAAACAATTACAAAAATCGTTAAACCACGCATATTTTCTTCTACACACTTCTAATAATAATCAAATAATTCACATGTAAAAAGCTAATATCTAGTTAACACTAGAAGATTCTAGGTGGAAGGCTTCTTTAATTTGGACTTGAGCTTTTTTCTTTTATGAGTTTTGCACTTGGGCTAACTCCAACTTATTGGGCCTCATATTGATGGGCTTAAATATATCTTATAGGCTTAAATAAGTTTATTTTCAACACAAATGTGCCTTGACTTCTAGCTGATTCTTACATATCTATATCTTTAATATTGTTGACCCACTCCTCTTTTTCTTTTTCAAATGTTATTTCTTAGTTTGCATTAATATTTATATCATCTTTGATACTAAAATTGATGAGTGTTAGTCTTTCCCATTTCAAGAATGGTAGAGTACAATTTTTTTAATAATCAATTACATTCCAATTCCTAGTTTAAATATTGCCACTTGTTTTGGGGCTAAACATGTGCACAACGAGAGGATTATCAGACCATTTGTTACCATATCTCACCTCACAATTCGCTAAGGTGACATCACTTAGTTAGCCCACTTATAGTTCTTTCCTTAATCTAATTTTTAGTGATTCAAGTTAGTATAGTTTCGCTTAATTCAAAGATA
The DNA here is from genome assembly GCA_002914805.1 of Parasponia andersonii. Taxonomy (NCBI): domain Eukaryota; kingdom Viridiplantae; phylum Streptophyta; class Magnoliopsida; order Rosales; family Cannabaceae; genus Trema; species Trema andersonii. The sequence continues at coordinate 210,284 of JXTB01000171.1, forward strand.
AAATTAATTAACTCTACATAGCATTTGAACTTTGGAGATAAGCTTCTTGTAATTTTCACCCTCTTTTAAAAGAGTTGTTTAATATCTTAGAAGACCACAGAGAAGAGTTGTTATTAGCTGAACCAACAATGAAAATTGACTCAGAGATAAGCTTCATGTAATTCTCCGACTCCATCTCACATTAATAATGGTAATTAAGTGTCCCTACTTGGAGTTTTGGATATGGTCCACTACTGGGTTTTGTCACAAATTGGATATAGACAAACTCCATTATTTAGTACCAATTAAAGATATACATGGATATTTGCTAAAGTTTTCCTGGAAAAAATAAAACCAAGAAAAGCCTTGTCGTCGAGAAACTAATCCTTTTATCCATTTATGTAGTTTGTTCATAGATTTGGAAGATGTAACGGTATGACCCTATATTATTATGTTATTATTATCTGGTTAGGTGTGATTGATCTATTTGTAGTATATTCTTTAGTGTTTGAAAAACATGACAGGAATTTGACACCTGGAGCTTATAATACCATGGGTTTCTTATAATGAAACTTTTGAATAAAGTACTACTGATCATATATATAGTTCATACTTGAGGATAACATCACATGTACTGTGATTTGAAACCATGTGGTGATGTATGCTATCTTCTGGTAGCTGATCTCTATTTTATTGTTTGTATTATATCGTGTGAAGTTTTGATTACATATCGGACTCAATTCAAGCAATTAAAATAGTACAATCCAAGGTTGAATTTTGCTCAACGTCTTTCTTTTTTTTTTTTTTTTAAGGTTGTATCATATGCAAATATCAAGTCAGCATCTTAATCATCCTTTGCACTTGATCAATACGACAAGTTTAAGCATTAATATTGTTAAAAAGGTATTTGAAGAAAATAATTCGATTGATCAGTTTTTTTTTTTTTAAATAAAAGTGGAGCTTAACTAATGACCTCCACTTGTAATAAATTAAAGGAAAATACTTACTACTACCAAATCTCCACCCTACTCGATTAGGGATAATAGGTTTTCACGCCTACTCCTGGTATGACTCGAACCTAGAACCAAGATCCTATATAGTGGGTACTCTTACCACTTGAGCCAACCCACTTCATCAACTTCGATTGATCAGTTATTTTCTTAAGGATTTGTTGAGAGTCCTCCTTTATCCTTTTTCCTTTTTTTTCGGTTGTTGAGAAAGTTTATGTAGAAAATAACTGCACTTGAAGAACGATATTTAAACTAAGTTTTGCCTTTTGTAAATCCATATTAAGAGCCGTTTATGCTTTCCACTTCTAGCTAGGCCTTTCTTTTAGTGAGTCGAGTATTGCAGTATATATACACATGACCAAGTTAGTAGCTATAATTCACAGGGTATTACCCTAATGTAGAGCCACTAGAATGACAGAATGTTTTAATGTTTGAGAAAAAATATCAACTGAGAACTATAGATATATTTGAGGGGCTAGCCCCAGTGTATATGCTTGGCTTGGGATTTATAATTTATGAGGTTGCATTATATGAAGTCCCATTGGCATTCAGCTCTGTATTTTTGATTAATATTAGTTGCAAATACTTTGAAGTTGGCCTAATTTGATTATACTAAGCCAACTATGTGTGCTAAACCCACATCATTTTTATGGAAATTGAAACTTTTGTGTGATTTTTCTAGGGTACAATTTTCTCACTATCTCTTTTTCCTTTTCACACAGCTTGGATTTCTCTGATTTTGATCGAATATATCTTCATGTCTCTCTGCACCAAATCTGAAGGTTGAGAAATCATTTTGCTTTAGATCCTAAAGTTTTGCTTCTATTTGTTGTAGCTCCAAGGTTCGTATGCTAAAACTTTACACATTATTTGTTGCTGAGAAAAATAATGGGATATTGAGAAAATGACATTGTGATTGATAGTATGCATTGGAGTTATAAATCTCTTTCTATAATGAATTATGATTTGGTGTATTGGATTTATAAAGTGTGGTCTGAGTTTAATGTTGGATATGTTTCAAAATATTTACATATTCAACTATGAAAATCATGTAATATTGTACTAATAAAATAATTATACTGTAAACAAACAGGAACTTATACATCTGATGAACAATAAAAATCTAAGGAACTTATTTACCTCAGTCAAAGCTTAAAGAAGAACTAATAATACTCTAGACCAACTTAGATATAATATTATTACAACAACACACTAACTAAAATTCTTCTCTAAGTTCTCTTGATTTTTCTGTTTAAAGTAAGATAGATATTAGTAATATACACACTAATAATAATAAATTTTTCTTCCTTATTCATCTTTTAGCAAATAGAAAAAAGTTTTCCCTTTTGTTTGGAAACCCAGCTTTTGCTAAAGAAAAAAATTGGAGGGGAAAAGACAAGAAAAGAGAAAAATATTTTACTAAAATTCAATAAAACTTGCTTTTGAGACTATATCTTTTTTAATTTATGGACTTCTTATGTTCATCTTAAAGAAAAACATAGGGTTCAATTTTGAGTCTTTGACTTAGTTATTATATATTAGACAGTTTCTCCTTTCTATTGAGAAAGGATAATATGTCATACTTGTCATAACACTACTCATTGATAGCAAAGACAAAAAAAAGGGTTGAGCAATATATATTAAGAACTTGATCGTTGCGTAGTGACTACATAGCAATATAGAAAATTAGTATGGTAGCATTAGAAAAATAATTTGCATTAGAAAACTTTGTTGCTTGACCAAAAATGAAATGCAGTTTGCATATAAAAGCTTGCTAAAGAATGATAAATCATATTGAAAGCTTGCTGACACTGCATTTATTTATCACTTGTGTGGATATGGATATCGATGCACTTTGTACATTTAATCTATACATGTCTCTTAATTTCTCTGTCTCTTTATACGCTGTTTCATTACAATGAGATATCTAGCATTTTTTTATAGGATGTCATGAACTTGCATGCAACTTATACAATATATTATGTGACTTTTCATAGTTTTCGAGTATGGACCGTGAGTAGATAAATATAACAAATCGGTTATCTAGTCAATATGCAAATGGAGTTTATGAATTTATATCTGTTGCAAAACAATGTCTAAACTCTGAATGTTTAAAGTTCTAAATCCTCTAATCTCAATAGAGTTAGAGGATTTAGAACTTTAAAAAAAAATTATTGTTGGTGAACGTTGTGTAAAATTATAAGTGCATAATATTGCACAAACAAGTAATCTTCAGAAAATTAAGGACAACCTATTATAATCTGTTGATTTGAATTCGAATACTAGAAAATAGATTTCAAACAACCGTTGATTCTCAAAGAATACAGAAAATGTGGAAAGAAAAGAGAAAACTTTGTCTATAGCTTTTATAAACTCAAACAATTCTAAACAATTGTCTTCCAAAATGCCCTACGGCTTTCAATTTATAAGAAACTTAAAAAATACATAACCTTTTCAGAAATAATAAAAATATACAGGAAAAAAATAACTAAACAAAAATAATGCAAAAAATGGTAACTGAAAAAAAACGAAGAAATCACATTTTCGGTCGACCGAAGATGCATTTTTGGTCGACCGATTCTTCCTGAGAAAATTATATTTCTAGATGAGTTTTTCAGTCGGCTGGTAATCATTTACAAAGGATTTTTAGTCTACCTAAAACATCAATTTTCAGAATTTTCAAGATCAGTGATAACTGTTGGTTAGAATGTACAACTATAAATTATACTCACACACTCCTGTACAAGTGCATATAGTCACAAGTAATAAATATAAAGTAAAACAAATAACTCAACAATGGATTTGATTAATAAAAGAGGAGAGTAATAAACAAACAAAAGATTCAAGGTTGGTTCACATAGTAAAACTAAAGAAAAATAAATTTAGTTAAAGGTATAAATTGAGAACAATAATATTTTAATACAATGAATTCAAGAAATACAAAATATCAAAGAGAAAAGAGTTTTAAAATTCCTCCTCTTTGAATAACTTGAAGATGTTACGAAGGTTGTCAATCTCCTCCTCCAAACTTAGTTTTTACTCTCTTCAGTCCTTTCTCAAGGATTTGCTCTCAATAGTATCGTTCTCTAAATATGAAAAATATAATGAAAACTCACAAGAAAATGAAAAGAAAAAACCTAAGAAGAGACAATGACGTTGATATTAATGAGATAATCAAGAAATAGAGCAGGTAAGCACGTATTCATCTTCTTCTTCCTTTTCTTCCTCTCCTTCCATGGCTGTTACTTTTTTTTTCTCTCTATCCCAGCATACCTCCTTCAATTCCAGAGATAAGGTTTTAAAAAGGTGGCTTGTATAAACTTAAGAAAAGTTGAATCTAGACCCTTTGATCATCAAAAAGTTAATCACAGTCATCAATTGTTAATCTATGATACAGAAGGTGGTCTTACGGTACCAAAACTTCCCAAGAGTTGGCGCTTTGGTGCCATTTTTGGTGTTGTAGTGCTATTTTCCCATTGTCTGACACTGCAAATTCTAGGATTCATCATTCTTCGTTTTATCTCCTATTTGCCGCATTTTCATTGCGTTAAATCCATATCGGATTCAACCTTGATTCTAATGGTTTGAAAAACCCATTTATGAGGTATAAATTCACCTTAATTCACATCAAATACCCTTATTTTATTCTTCTATATACACAAACAAGCAAAATATCAAAACAACTAGTAAAATAAGTGAAACAACTTGAAATAAAGAGGGAAATAGCAAAACTTAAGGCATATTAGTACTAAATAACTCCATTTTTATGGACTTAACATACTCCCAAACTTAAGATTTTGCTAGTCCTTGAGTAGAAGTAAAAGAAAAATACCTAAGAACACATAAGAAGTAATGTACTGATGATTTCTAATTAGTTTATCAAAGCTCACAAAAGAGTATAACTTAAAGGAAACAACAAATATTGTAAGAATAACTCAAGAGCATATCCCATCTTGAATCGAATTTCTCGTGTATGTGTGTGTAAATGCTTTTCTCCTATTATTATGTGAAATTCGGATAAGTTTATGCAAATATGCATTAAGCACAAATCTCAAAAATATTAATCAATTTCCATAAATTTACTTTTCAAATCCATATCCACTAATATAAATAAACACAACACCAAGGATCAAAAGGTCTTCATTAAGGTTGTAATATTGGTTGACGTGAAGGTATAATAATTTAGGTAGAGTGAGATCAAATCATCCTTAAGCACATTAGTTCTAGGACTCATGTAGAGCTTTTTTTTCACATATCAAGTAACACACTAGTAAAATTAAAATTTCTCTTTTCTTACATCAATATTTAGCCAAAAACTTATTCCTTTTTTTTTTTCTCTCTTTTTCCTTTTTTGAGTAACACACCCTAAACTTACTTCTTTCTCTCATGAACAAGTGTAAATTTTTTTTTTATAGTCTTACTTCACCCATCCTCCTATATAGTGTTGTTAATATGGGCTGCTTGACCTGGCTCGATCAGGCTAAAATAGAAATTCGGGACGAGCCGAGTCAGACTGGCCCGTAAGTCTAAAAATGAGGCCCAGTCAGCCTTATAGCCCAATAGCTAAATATCGAACTGAGCCAAAATTGAGCCGGTCCGGCCTAGTGCTATTTTGTAAAAATATCCTTTTTTTAATACTAATTACATAAACGACAAAAAATATTTCAAAATAAAAAATAAAAATTGACTACAGGGCCGAGCTAGCCCAGGGGTTCACTACCTCAATCCAGCCCGACATGTAAATAGTGTCGGGCCAGCCCGAACTTGTGCCAAATTTGCAGGCCGCGAGCCGGCTCATAATTGCAACTCTTTACTCCTATAACATAACATAGCTTAAAATAATTCAATAAAGATAATCAATATGCTCAAGGGATAAAGGTTGAATGATGTTATTTTAGGTTAGGCTAATATGTATATGATTGAAGAAGAAAAGGCTTTACAAAGTTCAAAATAGATATACTAAGGATAAAATATATCATGATTAGCTTGAACACTTCAAATGGTTCAAAGATTGCCTAAATCTTCTCTTTGATGAAATGCTATTTAGGATTTTGCCTCAATAGATTATCAGGCAAAATTTAGAACTTTTGAGATAATAAAATGTTATATTCACATAAATATTCTCGAGATTCATACACAAATCAAGAATCAAGGCATTGTATTCAATATAGAAGAATTATCCATAAGACTAAGCTAATATCCACTTTTTCCTCAAAGTTATACACCAATTCACCCAAGGTTCATATCATTGGAACTAAATAATCACCAAAGAAAGTATAAAATACCTCTAATTATTCAAACATACAATCACATAACTAGGAAAAAAACACACAACAAACAAACACACTAACCAAAAACACAATCTAACAAGGTTTACTCCCTCCCCCAAACTTAGCATGCAAAATATTAGAAAAATAAAGAATAAAAGAATAAGTTTAGGGATACTCCTCTCATTGGCACATAGCCATAAAGCTTGATCTCCTTGAATAGACTACACCAAAATGAAAAGAAATACTTGGGTTACTTCCTAAGAAGCACTTGAATTAAAGACTTCAACTTGCTTTTTTACTTATGGGTCATCCATAAGTTGAGACCAAATGAGATCTACCATTTATATCATCAATTTACCAACCTAATGCCTAAATGTGATCTTTTAGACTTCTATTTTGAGAATATAACACCTCATATTCATAATTAGGAGAGAAAAATGGTAAGAATGAGTTACCAAAGATCCACTTGCTGATTTAGCGGTTGTAGACAAGAAAATTCCTCTCCAAAGTCTTCAATTTGAAGCATTCTCATCAATGGTGATCTTGGGATTAGATTTTCTTCTAAGGATGTGGGTTGATGTTCACATGTTGCTCTATATCTCTTTGCATAGTGGCATTTCTCCCATCTCTTTCTTCTTCTTAAAGCACAAACATCAACTCATCATCATACAAACCACTATAAGGTGCAATGGTAGAATATTTCTCCTCCAGAGTTGAGTTGATGTTGCTATAAAAGGTACCTTCGAGATGGTTGATGATTGTAACAAGATGGCCTATTTGGTGTTCAAGATTTCGGATCGAGGCTTCCTGCTCTTGGAGAAAAGTATCCATTCTTTACATTTATTGCATCATCATGTCTTCCAAGGATGGCTTTCCCTCTTGCTTGGGGAGCTATGTATCAATTTTCTTATGTAATGCTTAATCACCTCATCCAATGATGGCTTGTTTTCTTGTATAAGTGGTTGATGAGGAAACTTTGATGATAATATAGGCTCATCATAGAAATGCGATAATGGGCCTTGATTGTTATACCAAGAGTAATCATAATATGCCTCCTAATTCAGATTATAGAAATTTGAGTATGGGTAATTTTGTTTCATATGGCCATTAGTAACAAAGTATAGCGGTTGCAAGTTGTATAGGCATCTTTCTCTTAAGTGGTTTCCTCCACATAATTGGCAATTCATGAATAGACAATAGGAAGCTATGCACTCAAGGTATCTACCATTTTAGTCAGTTCACTCACTCGAGTGATCAACTCCATGATTTCCAATTTTTTTTTCACTTTGCTCAATTAAGTGCGCAAAGCCATGAGAGATTCATGTTATTATTGATTGATATCCATCATGTCTCCACCTCTATAATAACTATAGTCTGCCATCAAAAAACACCTAAGAAAAATAAATAAATAAATAAAAAGTTTGAATTAATGCTAGAATTGATTGGTATTAATATTAACAAGAATTAGTATTTCAATCCCTGATAACAATGCCAAAAACTTGTTAGTTAGAATGTGCGACTATGAATTATACTCACATATTTCCGTGTAAGTACATACAGTCAGAAGTAATATAGATTTAGGAGTTAGAGTATCGAACCCACGAGGATTGATTATAAAGTCTAAGCTAAGTATTAAAATTATCTCAATTCTAACTTTATCCAAATAAAACAAAACAATCAAACTAGTATGCAAAATAAATAATAGTAGGCAATTAAAAAAATGTCTAAGTTCGCTAATTCCTTAACCATCTTTTAAACACATAAGCTCTCAATTTTCCTCTTACATTAATTAATCCACTAGACTTGTCAACTGAGAATTTGAATGTATTCACAAACTCATTTCCAAGATATAAGTGAAAGTACCTAGATAATCTAATATGTTCTCCTAACATAAATTGGCTATATTTATTAAGTTTAGTTATTCTCACACAAAAACTGTACAAGTCATAAATTCTCCTTCCCATGTTCATAAAAGTTTTACTCAACATTCTATTCAGTGATCAGTTAAATAGAAATAATAAGTATAAGATAAAACAAATAACTCAACAATAGATTTGATTAATGAAAGAGGAGAGAACTAATAAACAAAAGATTCAAGATTGGTTCGCATAGTAAAACTAGACGAAAAGGAATTTAATTCAAGGTATTAATTGATAATAATAAAATTTTAATACAATAAATTTAAAAAATACAAAATATCAAAGAGAAAAGAGTTTTAGAATTACTCCTTTTAGAAGAGCTTGGAGATGTTTATGGAGGTTGTCAATCTCTTCTACTAAACTTGGTTTTTACTCTCTTCAATCTTCCCTCAAAGATTTGCTCTCTATAGTATCACTCTCTAAATATTAAAAAAAATACAATGAAAAATTCACAAGAAATGAAGAAAAAAAACCTAAAAAGAAATAAATGTTGATGTTGATAACAAAATCAAGAAATGGAGTAGGTGAGCATGTATTCATCTTCTTCTTCCTTTTCTTCCTCTCCTTCCATAGCTGCTACTCTCTCTTTCTCTATATTCTAATATGCCTCTTTTAACCAAAAGAGAGAGTTTTAAAGAGGTGACTCATGCAAACTTAAGGCAGCTATATCCGAACCCTTGGATCGTTAAAAAGTTGACCTCGGCCATCTATTATTGACTTAGGATGCAGACAGTAGCGCTATGGTGCTAAAACGTCTTGATAGTTGTCACTGCGGAGCTACTTTTGGTGCTACAGTGTCACTTTTCCACTAGTTTGGTATTGTGGCTTCCCAGGTGCGTCATTTATTATCGTGATAACTTTTGTTGTCACTATAAATCAGATTGTCGTCGCTATAGACTTATAGCCGCGGCAAAGTCGTCGTAATATAGTAGTCATTATAGGTCCGTCGGTATAGACCTCCCTATAGTGGCGACATATTTTTGTCACCACTATAGATGACCTATAGCGACAATAAAATGTTGTTATTATAGACATATTATATATATATATATATATATATATATATATATTAATACCTATAGCCACAGCAAATGTATTCGATATTAATGTCGTGAAATTTTTTAAAAAAATTACAATTAGTTTAATGAATCTAAATTAATTCTTAAATCATTATTTTTAAAAGATAAGCAATAAAGTTACACACATAAGAAATAAAATCAATCAGGAAAAAAAATACAAAAAAAAATCTCAAAATCAAAGTCAAAAATTAAAACTAATATTCTTAAGCAAACATATTTTGTACTCTAAAATAAAACTATTAATAAATTTCACAAACTAAAATATATATTTCACAAAATATTCAGCCTCAAATCAATAAATGCTTTACAAAATTATAACACAAAATTCACATATTCATATAAATATCTAAAACATTAATTAATCTATTTTTGAAAAATCGATTAAAACTATAATAGAATTTAGGGAAACTTACCTCTCTAATGAAGAAAAAATTTGAAATCTAAAATAACACAAACGTGAGTAATAATTAATTAAAGAAATAAAAAATTAGTATTTATAACAAAATATTTACATAAATACATAAAAGAAAAAAAACTAGATATGCACATATATATATATATATATATATATATATGAATATATAATATTAAGAAATAAGAGGGAGTGAGAGAGTGAAAATCAGAGAGAAATGATGGGAGCGAGTAGAATTTGGAAAGAGTGAGTGAGACATACAACTGGCACTAACTAATTAAAAGTATTTAATTTTAGAATATATTCCACTAAAGTATTGAAATTACAATAATTTTTTGATTAATCTTCTATGCCATAATAATTCTTTCATCCTAAACACTCTTTTGTATAACATCACAAAAACATAATTCAATCCATATGTTTCTTAGTTCTTTTTTATTTCTCTAATAATCGTTATTAGTCAACATTTTTTTGACTATATTAGTGTTGACATACTTAGTCTAAAACTTATTTATATATATATATATATAATAAGTCTTGAAATCCACGGATAGATATTATTTAGATATTATTTCACCAAATTTCGTTTTGTCAACTATATATAGTTATATAGTTTATGTTTTACCAAATGACAAAGTTAATGTATTAATTTCAATGTCCTCATTCGTTTGCAATTCAAAATAAAGTGGTATTTGAAAGTATACAATTATAGGTAACTCATTATTTAGAGTGAAGTTAATTATTGTCAATGAAATTTTTTCTATTTACATGCATTAAATAATTTTCATTCCCAATACACTAGTTGACTTTTATTAACTAAAACAAGTCAAACTTCTCCAAAACTTCTACAACATAAATAAAGTATTCATCTTTGTTTATATTTTCTGTGTGCTCAAATTGATAAAGTTGTAAATAACTTGTATTTATACATTCTATAAATCTATATTATAATCACTATAAATACATATTATATATACATCTAAACAGGTTATATTCAAAACATATGACGCACAAATAATAACTAGATAATGCTTCATCATTTTATTAATCTGAATACTTTTTTTCACATAAAAGTCAAGTACGACTTTTATGAGCTACTCCAACAGTTTATGTTTGGCTAGCTTGTCTTCCATGTCCATTAGCATCTCTGACAGATTTCGTGAAGGAAATAATGGAATGGATAAACAGCTTCTTTTGAGATGCCAAAGATTTCATTTCTAATTGTTTAGGACTGTACAAATTATTTATCCTACTATCATTTGTGTCACGACCTAAAATCCAGGCTAGTGGCAGAAGGGAAATTTCACAAAGATGGGAAATTTCTTGATTTATTTGAAAAGTGTCAAAAGTTCTAGTTTTTATAAAACGGTCCATTTAAATAAAATAATTAGAATTTCTTCCCATGAACTACTCCCACAGTTCGTATACACCATTAAACATAAATCGAATAATTATTTAAAAATACGAAATCAAATATAAATCCAAGCATCATCATTATCCACAACGAAACTCAAATCCTAGAATGACATACACAAATTTTCAGACAAAATAGAAAGTAGTAATCTTGGTTCAATACTAACACAAACTCAAATAATCCAAACACCACGACAACAAGTTTCTAGCATTACCAAGAAATGAACTACAGTCAAGATGACCTCTTACTCCTCTTGATCACCAAGATCGCACTGGATACCACCTAAGGAAGAAGATAGGGGGGTGAGCATAAAATGCTCAGTAGGAAAAATAATTACCTGGTCGAAAATATTTTAGTAATGGAGAATTCCTGCATAGTTAGTTTAGTCCAAAGCATACATTTATATATAATCCAAACCGAAAATCCATATATATATATATATAAAGTAGTATAATCAAAACCATTCAATTTATATGCACATGACACAAATCAACCAATACCCATGAGCCCTCATCCTCTCATCTGTGGAAACCCAGGATGATGGCACTAAGTGTACCTAACAGCCTGCCTGATACCTAAACCTATACCCGGAGGGGACACCCATGTGTCGCCTACCAAACCTGGAAGGACAACCGAATTGCCTACGCCTGCCAAATGGGGACGTAATTAGAAGTAACACAACCTTGCGCGGGTTTATGGACTCTCACCGACAGTGGAGTACGCAGTGCCACACTATAAACCTACGATACTAACACGGTGTTCATGTGTGATCCTATGACACGTGCAATATAGAACTGAAGTGTAAAAATAATCGTGCTCTGGTTTTTCAATAGAATCAGTATACTAAGTTTGTATAGAAAAACGGGCAGCATACCGGCCCTATTTTTAATATACCCAAAATAACTTGCACTCAGAAAATTCCCAGAGCAATACAGTATATATCTCATACAACCAATTCTCATCACAGATATTTAAATAGTCTAGAAATCATATTTATTCTCATATATTGCTGAAAGTAAGTTTGATTCGAAAACGATATAAAACACAGATAACTGAATCCCTACCTCTCTCGAATAGTAATACCACACTATTGAATCCTCAAGGTGTCGTTGACGATCGTCTGGAGGATTGAGAATCAATTCCAAGCCCTCGATCGTCCCCTTGCGAAAAATCATCTTCTCACTGGAGCTTCAATTCCACAAACTGACCTCTTCACTGAATTTCTAGCACCCAAAATAGCTAGGTTAGATGTATAACTTGTCCAATTCGGGTCCGGGCCCACACCAGACTGGTGGCACACAAAACGAGATAAATCTCGACCATCTGATCTCAATTTTTGTGCCGATCACCAAACAACACAATATATATATATCAAATTTCTCCATTTTCTGATTGCATTCCAAAAATGAGGTCAGAAACACAATCTAACGACCGGATCAAAAACAACAACTATAAACTCGAAATACCCAAAAATGGCAACTTTCAATCCGGGCAAAATAGGGTTAAGATATATATACCTTGATGATCGTTGTGACGAGATGAATCCAACGGGACTGATTGAGGGTTGAATGGTGACCAGAATCGTCACCAGCGGCCAAAAATCTGATTTGGCCTCTTGAAGATTTTCCGGCATTGCAGGCGACGGTGGCGACTGAGGACGGACGGGACAGCTTCGGCGTTGCACGGGGAAGCTCTGCCGGTTGGTTGCGCAAGCGAACGACGGCGGTGGTGCCTCCTGCGGCGGTCTAGCATCGACGGTGGAGAAAGACTCGAGAGAGAGAAAGAGATCAGGGGGAAGAGAAAGAGAGAGAGAAATGAGTGAAAAGGCCACGTGGCCTGTTTTGAATCGGGATGTGCAATTTTTTCAAAAATTGCACATAAGTCCTCAAATTTCAAATTTCTATCAATCTAGTCCCCAAAAATTATAATTTAGTGCTTCTGCACAAAACTATTGCAAATTAATCCCTCCAATATTATATTCAGAAAATTAGTAAAATGTCCAAATTACTCTCGAAAATTCCGGATTTTTACAATTTGGTCTTGCTTAATAAAGTTTTAACAAAGAACATCACGATAGTTGTTTACCAATTTTTTAAGGATATTACTTCTTTCTTGTTAGGTATTATTTATTAAATAACATATGAATGGCTGCATTTGGTTTTATGCACAAATCCTAGATCTAGGGTGATCGGGCACTTCCTCGTGTACGTGTGGAATCACTTATACCTATATATTCAATTGTATCTGTAACGATCTGATGTTTTGGACGGTTAGCTACTTATCTTCTTAACTTACTTATTTAAAAAGATAAATTTAAACACTGAAAATTCATGACAAAATTTTTTTTATGCTTTTGTTTCCTTTTAAGAGATTTATATTCATAATTAATCATTTAATTAAATTTTAAAAACAAGCAAAATGCTTCTTGATGGTTAAGTAACCTTCATTTAAATTTGTTTGTAAACTTTTTATTACGGTTATTCAAATAATGCACAATCATAAAGGGCTCTTAGATGAGAAAGGGGGTCACATATAGACTACTTAATTCCCGAACTCTCCTTAGACATTTTAGATCTTTTTAACAGAATCCCTTGTGTTTTACATTTATTTAAATCAAAACATTTTCTCTTTTAGATCTTTGGAAAAATATTTGTTTAAATTCTATTCAATCGAAATACTTTTTTCAAGTTCAATTTAATAAAACCATGCATTGCGAAATAAAATGCCAAGTTATAAGTACGCTTTCAAACAACATCAAGCTTACACAATTGAAATCATTTGTCTCATAATAAAAACATATGCGGAAATAATTTTAATGGTGGTATTCCATTATCCGTGCCTCACATTCATCTCCACCTTGATTCTAGCTTACCCATCAATCGAATCAGAGGTTTTTCTCTATTTGGTTCCTATAGCATAGATACTCATAAAATGTGAGCTTTCGCTCAGCAGGTACAATGTAACTCTCATAAAATATTTTACTTATAAACAAATAATCTTTTATGAAAGTGTGGTTATGCTATTTTATAAAATCATTACTTTATGCTTTATTATAAGATATTGTATCATGATTTTATCTTATTTTTGATTACAAAGTCATTTATCTTTCTTATAGGACCCTAGTGTACATACCGAGTGCACACTACTGAATAAGGAACCAGGGGAATGACCCAACTGAAAATACCCATGGTCATAGTCTTAACAAACTTTTACTCGGGAATCCTCGCTTAACAGAAGTCGATCTTATTTTCTCTCGAATATCTTTACCTAGTGGAGATTGGTATGACACCTTTAAATTCTTTATCTTATTTAGTCTTCTCTTAACATGAGTAGGTATGTTTCAACAACAAGCCCAAACTTATATTCTATTATCATAGCATTTCCTTTGTTAGAGCATGTTAAAGTATTTTTACATGATAACATTATAAAGTATGCATACATCATTTTTATAGCATAGGAAATATATCTTTATAAGCATACATTATAGATAAGCTATACAATAATAATATAAAGGCAAGTTAACACATGAAATAATTTCAAACATATCATATTGCAAACCTAAAATATTTTCAAACCATCTATGCCATAAGTGAAATTGTACTTACCTTGCAATATGACTGTCCTAGTTTCACTCGTTAATTACGTACGTCTAGATCGTAGTTCTATCCTATAGTATATATACTCTATTTGCTAGAGTGATTTAAAGTGGCCTTATACTTTTTTTTTAACTTCTAATTACTTAGTGGGCTTAAAACTTATAAGACTCAGTCTTAATCAAACATAAAACTCACATTTGAGAAACAATGTTATGTTATATTCATTGACTAATTTATACTTTCAACTTAGATGGATGAGATTTAATTCTCCTTAATCTTTACCATAGTGATCTTCTTAATCTATTAATAATTTGATTGTTGATTTGATTAATATTATCCGAAATCAATTAAGTTTCCTTAATTATATTTCTTTTCATCAAATATTTTGAATTATTCTTGATCAATTTCTTTATTTGTAATTAAGGGTCATAATATGATAACTAAGTCAAACACACTAATGGCTACACAGATTTAAAATCTAAAATCATACTTAGACTAAATATTATTAGGCATTGATCACGATTTTTAGGCTAATCACTAAACTTAGGCAAAACACAATTAGAGACATACATTATTTATTTCCTATAATTGATTTCATGTCTTAAATTTAAGTAAATATTTTTTTATCCCAATTAGAGATCTAAAATAAAGTTTTCTATTTATTCTTATACCAAATTTCTAATCTAAAATTTCAAATTTTATAATTTATGATTATGCCCATAATCTTAAGATTTCTAACATTTATGCCCTCCAATGGTAAATATTGAGTTATAGCTTATCTTTTTGTTAGAAATTCTTTTTTTTTACTTTTATACTTTAATATGGTCTTAAAACTGTCAAAAATTTCTTTCTCACATATTTGACCTATATTTTGTCAAAATTATACTTTTTACACAAATACTCAAAATTTTCGCATTTTAGTCCTTTCAACTTTTGAGAAAACATCTATAATTTTTGGAAAATATTTTAAATTGGTAAAAATCTGTTCTTAAGAATCTCAGCCTAAATCATTAAGCTTGCTTCATTATCATGAATATTCTATTTTAGAGTCTTACACTTAAAAATCTTTCACTTTTGTGTTTAGTCATTTTGATTTTACAATTATTATTATTATTTACCCTTTATTATTATGAAGTAATCATATTTAGATGCTTAAAAAATAAACAAAATAAGTCTAAATGTAATATAAATTAAATAACATCTAAAGTAGAGCAAATATGTTATTATCAATTTATTCTTTTATAGAATCTATTTAAACATATACAAGCAAGATGAGAGAATATTTATCTTCCAAGGTTGAATCTTCTTTCTTATATCTCTACAACAGAACTAGGTATTCTCTTCTCTTGATTATAATTCTTAATTTCTAGAGTCGATAGGTAAAATATTATAGCTCTTGTGAAGTGCAGTAGAAAGAGTTTTTTTTTTTTTTTAGAAAGGATTATTAAAAAAATGAAGATAGTTTTGGCTAAGTAATTGAAAGGTTAAGTATGGATTTGCAAATTGCCAAATGAAGGTTCTATTTATAAGCCATCCATAGGAGGTATCTAATAATATACACTTTCATATTCCATCAAATAATCTAAGCACCATTATTACCAATTTGTCAATATATCTTCGTTTCCTATTCCATCAAATAATCCAAGCACCATTATTACCAATTTGTCAATATATCTTCTTTTCCTACTCCATTATCTTATTTTTTTTTATTTTTCACTCATACACTACTTTTGTCTCTAATCTTTCTTCTTCTTTAATTATTTGGAATCCAATACCATTAGCTCCTAAAGAAATTCTCTACTATATTAATCTTTTTCATACCTTTTGAATTATATTGGAGACAATAGTTACTAATTAATTTTGTCTATGTCTTCCACTTTGAATTATAGCCACTAATTTCTAAAGAACATTTCCATTATCATTTTCCTATTTCCTACCTATTGAGTTATTTTAGGGACAAAAGCTATCAATTAGTTTTGTCTATATCTTCTTTTTTTAAAAATTACCCACTAACTTTATCCATTTCATTTTCTATTCCACTAATTTAAAGTTATTACCTCCCTAAGGTAAAACTTCACTACTCTTCATCTTTTTCTACAACATATTTTCTACTCTTAGATTGATTTGTCTTCTTAATTCTTTGGATACTTAAATCCTAGCCATTCAAATTATGGCATTGAACTATTTTGGTGCAACCATTAACTTTAGGTTATAAAATGTAATAATTTTTAATGTGACATAAACATGTTATATTCTTAATTAGGTTATATTGATGTACATAATATAATCTTTGTAGAATCAACTTATTAGTAAGGAAAACTAACTTAAAATTTCTAAGTTAAAAGAAAAAATAACTATGGTTTTCTCACATAATAAAATTTAACCTTAAAATAATATTACACATATAATTTCAAGTATTTACGAGCATAAACCTATTAAAATTCGACACTAAGTTTATTAATATTAATTCTACTAAGATTTCTAGTCTAGGGATTCCTAGGAGGTTATAATCTCCCCTACTTATAAAATTTTCTTCCTTGAAAATTAAAATAATTATGGATACTTTTCTTTCGTCTCTTTTTCTCGTTCCCAAGTAGCCTCTTCGATCTTGTGGTTTCACCATAATACTTTAACTAAAGGTATGGTCTTGTTTCTAAGAGTCTTTTCTTCATGAGCCAAAATCTTCACAGGTTTCTCCTCGTATGTCAAGTCCTCGTGAACTTCAACAGATTCATGCTTCAAAACATGTGACGGGTCTGAGATGTATTTCTTCAGCATGGACACGTGGAACACATTATGCAATGATATTAGTTCAGGCAGTAAAGCTAACTTATAGGCTACTTTGCCAATACGTTCTAAAATTTCAAATGGTCTGATGTATCTTGGGCTCAATTTTCCTCTCTTTCCAAAGTGCATTACTCCCTTTATTGGTGCTATTTTGAGAAAAACTACGTCTCCCACTTAGAATTCTAATGGAGTTCTCTACTTGTCTGCATAGCTTTTCTGTCTACTCTGAGAAATTTCCATCCTTTTTCTCCTTTTTTGTATATATTCAGTGGTTTTCTTTATGAAATCAGTAGTTTCTAAATGTTTCTCTCCAGGTTCAAACTAATAGATTGGGGATCTATATCTTCTTCCATAAAGTGTTTCATAAGGTGCTGCCTTGATAGAGGCCTGGTAGCTATTATTGTAAAAAAACTCTATCAATGAAAGCTTTGCATTCTATGTTCCTTTAAAGTCCATGAAGCATGCCCTAAGCATATCTTCCAAAGTTTGGATGGTTCATTCTGTCTGCCCATCAGTTTAAGGATGGAAAGTCGTGCTAAAATTTAGCTTTGTACCTAAGGCTTGTTAGACTTTTCTCCAAAAAGTGGAGCTAAATCGACCTTCACGAATCAAAAATGATATTTCATAGTATTCCATATAGTCTGACTATCTCAGCCACATATAATTCAGCTGAATTTTCCATTGAGTAAGTTATTTTCATTGGTAGAAAGTGTGCTGATTTAGTTAGTCGATCCACAATCACCCATATTATATCGTATCCTTCTGGCATTTTTGGTAATCCAACCACAAAATACATAGCAATTTTCTCCCACTTCCACTCTGGATCTGATTCTTCATTTTGGCGTCATTTGGTATGCATAATCTACCATTCAATTTGAGAATTTTGTCTGAAGAGAGAATGAACTCGGTTGATTTTCCTTCTGCAATGTCTTCCTTAATTTGTACTAAGACAAGATTGAGCTCTTGGTTTCCTTCATGTTCTCAAAAATATTTGGTTTAAGAGTTAATATAGATAATTTACCTATTATTAACTCTAAACCGATGTTTATATCTTCTTGTAAGGGCTTAGGTAAGGCTTTTATTGACATCAGAGTTGAAGTCGTTTTTCTGCTTAGCGCATCTGCAATCCTATTGCCTTACTTGGGTAGTACAAGATTTCACAATCATAATCCTTCACTAACTCAAGCTATCTACACTGCCTTATGTTCAATTGTTTCTAAGTGAATATATACTTTAGGCTTTTATGGTCAGTGTAGATTCGATATTGAGCCTCGTATAAGTAGTGTCGCCAAAGTCAGAGAGCAAATACTACATCAGCAAGTTCTAGATCATGAGTTTGGTAATTTTTCTCATGCCCCTTTAGTTATCGAGAACCATATACCATGACCTTTCCATTTTGCATGAGTATTGTTCCTAGTCCCAGGTTCGATACATCACTATAAATGTCAAACTGTTCTTCGTTTGATGAGATGGTAAGTATAGGTGCATTGATAAGCCCATTTTTCAACTCTTGGATGCTTTCTTCACATTTCTCCGTATATTCATATTTCTTCCCTTTTTTCGTAAGAGTCATGAGGGGTGCAGTGAGCTTTGAAAATCCTTCTACAAATTTTCGGTAATAGCCGGCTAATCCCAAAAAGTTCCTTACTTAAGTCACGGTTTTAGGTGCTAGCCAATTGTTCATTGCCTCTATCTTGAAAGGATTTACGGCAACTCCTTCCTTTGCAACCACATGCCTAAGAAATGGAGTTGGTCTAGCCAGAATTCGTACTTAGAAAATTTGGCATAGAAGCGGTATTCTCTTAACTTCTGCAACACGAGTTTGAGATGTTGTTCGTGTTCCTCTTGAGACCTTGAGTAAATCAAGATGTCATTGATAAAGACTATGATAAATTTGTCTAAGTATTCCTTGAACACTCTGTTCATCAGGTCTATAAATGTTGCAGGAGCATTGGTAGCTCAAAAGGCATCACTAAGAACTCATAATTCCCATATTGTGTTCAAAAGACAGACTTCAGAATATCACTCTCTTTAATTCTCAGTTGATGATAGGCCGATCAGAAATCGATCTTTGAGAAAACTACGTCTCTTTTTAGTTGATCGAACAAGTCATCTATCCTTGACAAAGGATATTTATTCTTTTTGGTCACCTTATTCAATTCTCTATAGTCGATGCACATTCTAAATGTTTCATCCTTCTTCTTCATGAATAGCACAGGTGCGCCTCATGGTGAGTGACTTGGTCGGATGAAAACTTTGTCTAACAACACTTGTAATTGAGTTTGTAGCCCTTTAAGCTCAGTATGTGCCATTGTGTAAGGTTCTTTGGAAGTAGAGGTGGTACCGGGTAGTAATTTGATCTCAAAGGAAATTTCTCGCTCTGGCGTTAGTCTTGGCAGAACATCGAGAAACATGTCAATGTACTCCTTGACGATGATCACATCTTTTGACCTCTCCTTTTCTTCGTTACTTTTATCTAGAATATTAGCTAGATATCCCAGACACCTGTTACTCAACATTCTCTTTGCTTATATTGCTAAGATCATCACTCGAGATTGCTTCTTAGTATCTCCATTATAAGTGAACTTTTCTTCTCCTAGAGGTTTGAACATGATCCTTCGACTATAACACTTAATGTTAGCATTATACCTTCCCAAGAAGTCTATTCCTAGAATGACATCATAATTAATCATTCCTAGGATGACTAGATCATCATATAGTTCCCTAGCAACTATAATTATTAGAACATGTCTTATCTAATAATTTGTTGTCAAAGATTCTCCTGAAGATAAAGCTACATTTAAAGTTCTAGTCGTTCTATCACTATTCTGAGCTATTCTTTTGGCAAACACATATGACACAAAACAATGCGCAGCACCAGAATCAAACATGACATATGCATTTTGAGAGGTAATAGATAGCTGACTTGTGACCACATTAAAGGATCCAGCATCTGCATCCTCCCTCGTAAAGGCATAAACTTAGGCAGTGGCATCTGGAGGTGCTTCCAATCTTCCTTAATCGATCTGGGTCCTTCAAGTTTGATCTGTATATTATGAATTTGAGGTCCTTATGGCTTAGATGTGGTTGGTAGGTTAGCATGATTCTGTTTACTATAATAGTTCTTGGTGTAATGACTCCCTTACCACAGAAGTAACAGGTGTTTAAGCCAAAGTGACATTTCCTAGGGTGTTTCTTCCCACACTTAGGACACGGTAAAAAATCTACCTTGGTCTTCTTTTGCTGTTTAGGCTCTTCTTTTTGGTTTCTTTGGCCACTAAAGATATTCATTCTCTTCTTTCAATTATAATTATTGCGGTTATTATTATTATTGTTTTGATTCTTATTATGGACAGACCGAGTCCCAAATCCTCTTTGGTTGTTGTCCTGATTTGGTTTAGCTTGTCCACGCTGGTTCTTCTTCAATTTGAAATATATTTGTCGTTCTTCATTGGCTTAGGCAAGATGATATTCTGCTCTGAGTATCCTTCCTACATATTCTGCAACTGTAGTTGGTGGGTTATCACCACTATTAATGACTACTGCTAATTTAAGGCCAAATATTTCGAGCATCCTCTTTACTCATTCCTCTTTAGTGGGTATCAAATAGGGACATAGTCTTGCAAACTGGTCGAACTTTCGTACGGCCTCGGTGATTGTCATATTCCTTTGTTTGATATTAATGAATTCATTTTACTGGGCCCACATCGCTATAAGAATATAGTATTTCTTGTTGAATTCATGGATGAAGTTATTCTACGATATTTCTCTAACATTTCTTTTCATTTTGACTATCTCCCCCAAATATCGTGCATCTTTCTTTAGGACATAAGACACACATAACACCTTTTCACGGTCATTAAGGTTCATAAAATCTAGGATGGTTTGGATTGGCGACAACCATTCTTTGGCCACCAAAGGATCCGTCGATCTTTCAAACTCAGCAAGATGCATCTTTCTGAAGCGTTCATAAAGTGGTACTTGGTGCTCCACATGTCGATCAAGTATTAAAAGTTCTGGTTGTAGTGCTGGTTCTTTCTCTTGAGGAAAAGGTTCTTCATTGCCCACTTAAGGTTCGACATTCTCTTAGTGTTGTTGCCTTAGTTACTCACAAAGGTTCCTCATCTCCTCTTCTTGAGCTTAGAGTCATTATTGCAAGTTAGCTATAAGATTACCTAGGTCGGATGTTTCAGGTGCATTTATTGGACTGACTCATGGTTTCCCCTGCCCTCTTGCCATTTTTTTTGTTTTTTAGTTGACTCCTATTAGTTCAGGGTATTATTAGTTATCTCAAGTTCAATTATGAAGAAAAATGATAAATTAAGTAATAAGACATACATTGTTTCATAATTATATTATTTCGTTAATTAAAGTACAAGACAAGAACATATAAACATTTCTAGTCCACTCTATACTTAATCTCTCATATTAGTGTTTGAAGGTTCGCTAAGGTTTTCTTCTGGATCCTTTTCTAGGTTCTCTTCAGAGTCTTCCTCATTGTCATTAGTGTGTCCTTTCTGTGGGCATGGTTCTCTCCGCATCTATTCACGGTCGTACCCTTCTTTGCTCTTTTTTGGGTTTTCGTTGTTGGAAAGGTGTTCTTGTGGTATTCCCATGAGATGATCCTTCAGCCATACTCTGTTTCATTTCCCTTTGATATTCTTCTTCCACATGAATTGCCTCTGACCTAATATGTTCAAGATTCATATCAATAAGTGGGTTCCTCATACGTCTTCAGATATGACTTGGAATTCTATTCCAATAGGTTATAAGTAGGATAATATTAGGCCATCTCGGAGGGAATAGGTAAACTACTTCCTCAGAAAAACGGATGTTATATTCTTCTATAGATTCGCCTGGCCAGAATTCCCATCTATTTCTCACAAAATCAACAGCTTGTTCTTGCAATTGGGTCTCTATTATCGGAATCTCTATTAGATTGTTTTGGTGTTCTATTTATGAAAAATGTGTTATGATTAATCTGCAGAATATTTCCCAACTCATATTTTCTGCGATATATCCTGATGCTCGACACCATGCTCGAGCAATATTTCATAGTGGTATGACTATAAGAGTAGTCCATTCATAATCCTGGATAAGACACGCTCGTAAAAGCCATTCCATTTCATGAAGCCAATTCGCTTCGGGTGTAGATTCTCCTAGGTAATATGGTGATCGTCCTACTCTGAAGGCAACCACTACTGCGGCTCCAAAAAGTTAAGGTTGGGTAATTTCTCGGCCTATCGGAATATCGATTATTAGGGCGTCTATTACTACTACATAATATGTTCTTAAGGTTAAATAATATACTAAGAAAAAATTCTGCTTACTTGAGTTATCTGAAACGTTGTGAAGGGATGCGAGGTAGGATGGTAAGATACCTACTTTGAAACCAACTGTAATGACCCAACTTTTTGGACCGTTAACTACTTATCTTCTTAGCTTACTTATTTAAAAAAAGAAATTTAGTTGCTGAAAATTCATGACAATTTTTTTTTTATACTTTTATTTCTTTTTAATAGATTTATATTCATAACTAACCATTTACTTAAATTTTGAAAATAAGTAAAATGCTTCTTGATGGTTAAGTAACGTTCATTTAAATTTGTTTGTAAACTTTTTATTAGGATATTTAAATAATGTACAACCATAAAGAGCTCCCAGGTGAGAAGGGGTCAAATACAGACCACTAAAGTCTCAAGCTCTCCTTAGATAGTTTAGGTCTTTTTGACAAAGTCCCTTGTGTTTTGCATTTATTTAAATCAAAATATTTTTGCTTTTAGATCTTTTGAAAAACATTTGTTTAAATTCTATTCAATCGAAATATATTTTCCAGTTCAATTTAATAAAATCATGCATTGCGAAATAAAATGCCAAGTTATAAGTACGTTTTCAAATAACATCAAGCTTACATAATTGAAATCATTTGTCTCATAACAAGAATATATGTGGAAGTAATTTTAATAGCGGTATTCCACTGCCCATGCCTTGCATTCATCCCTGTCTCGATTCTAGCTAACCCATCAATCAAATCAGAAGTTTCTTTCCTTTGGTACCTATAATATGGATACTCATAAAATGTGAGCTTTCACTAAGCAAGTACAATATAATTCTCACAAAACATTTTACTTATAAACAAAAAATCTTTTATGAAAATTCAGTTATGTTGTTTTATGAAATCATTACTTTATGCTTTATTATAAGATATTGTATCATAATTTTATCTCATTCTTGATCACAAAGTCCTTTATCTTTCTTATAGGCCCTAGTGTACATACCGAGTGCGCACTACCGAATGGGGAACAAAGGGAGCGACCCGACTGAAAACACCTACGGTCATAGTCTTAACATACTTTTCCTCGGGAATCCTCGTTTTGCAGAGATCGGTTTTATTTTCCCTCGGATATCCTCACATAGTAGAGGTTAGTACGACATCTTTAAATTCTTTATCTTATTTAGTCTTCTATTAACATGAGTGGATACATTTCAACAACAAGCCCAAACTTATATTCCATTATCATAACATTTCCTTTGTTAGAGTATGTTAAACTATTTTTATATGATAACATTATAAAATAAGCATACATCATTTTTATAGCATAGGAAATATATCCTTATAAGCATACATTATACATAGGTCATACAATAATAATATAAATGCAAATTAACACATGAAATAATTTCAAACATATTATACTGCAAATATGAAACATTTTCAAATTATTCATACCGTATGTGAAATTATACTTACCTCGTAATATGATTGTCCTAGTTTCACTTGTTAATTACGTACGTCTAGGTCGTAGTTTTACCTTGAAAGTATACATAATCTATTTGTTAGAGTAATTTAAAGTAGCTTTATACTTTTTAAAAAAAAAACTTCTAATTATTTAGTGGGCTTAAAACATTTAAGACTCGGTTTTGATTAAACATAAAACTTCACATTTGAGAAACAATGTCATGTTATATTCATTGACTAATTTATACTTTCAACTTAGATGGATGAGATTTAATTCTCATTAATCTTTATCATAGTAATATTTTTAATCTATCAATAATTTGGTTGTTGATTTGATTAATATTATCCTAAATCAGTTAAGTTTTCTTAATTATATTTCTTTTTATCAAATACTTTGAATTATTCTTGACTAATTTCTTTATTAGTAATTAAGGGTCATAATATGATAAGTGAGTCAAACACACTAATGGCTACACAGATTTAAAATCTAAAATTATACTTTGACTAAATATTATTAGACATTAGTCGCGCTTTTTAGGTCAATCACTAAATTTAGGCAAAACACAATTAGAGGCATACATTATTTATTTTCTATAATTGATTTCATATCTTAAATTTAAGTAGATCTTTTATTATCCAAATTAGAGATTTAAAATAAAGTTTTCTATTTATTCTTATACTAAATTTCCAATCCAAAATTTTAGGTTTTATAATTTATAATTTTGCCCATAATCTTAAGATTTCTAGCATTTATGCCCTCCAATGGTAAATATTAAGTTATAGCTTAAATTTTTGTTAAAGATTCTTCCTTAACTTACTTTTACACTTTAATATGGTCTTAAAACTGCCTAAAATATCTTTCTCATATATTTAACCCATATTTTCTCATATATTTAACCCATATTTTGTCAAAATTACACTTTTTACCGAAATACTCAAAGTTTTGGCATTTTAGTCTTTTCAACTTTTGAGAAAACATCCTTAATTTTTGGAAAGTATTTTTAATGGGTAAAAATCGGTTCTCAAATATCTAAGTCTAAATTATTATTCTTGATTCATTTTCATGAATATTCTATTTTAGGGTCTTACACTTAAAAATCTTCCACTTTTGTATTTAGTCATTTTGATTTTACTATTATTATTATTATTATTTAGCCTTTATTACTATGAAGTAATTATATTTAGAGGATTAAGAAATCAACAAAATAAGTCTAAACATAATATAAATTATATAACATCTAAAATAAAGTAAATATGTTATTACCCATTTATGCTTTTATAGAATTTATTTAAACACATAACAAGTAAAGTGTGGGAATATTTACCTTCCAAGCTTGAATTTTCTTTCTTACGTCTCCACCACAAAACTAAGTACTCTCTTTTCTTAATTATAAATCTTAATTTCTAGAGTCGATAGGTAAAATATTATAGCTCTTGTGGATTTGGAAGAAGTGCGGTTGAAAGAATTTTTTTTTTTTTTTGAGAAAGGATAATTAGAAAAATAAAGATAGTTTTGGCTAAGTAATTGGAAGGTTAAGTATAGATTTACAATTGCTAAATGAATAATCTATTTATAGGTCATCCACAGGAGGTATTCAATATTACACACTTTCACATTCCATCAAATAATCCAAGCACCATTATTATCAATTTGTTAATATATCTTCTTTTCCTACTCTATTATCTTATCTTTTATTTTATTTTTCTCTCATTCATTACTTTTATCTCTAATATTTCTTTTTTTTTAATTATTTGGAATCCAATACCACTAGCTCCTAATGAAATTCTCCACTATATTAATCTTTTTCATACCTTTTAAATTATTTAGAGATAAAAGCTACTAATTAGTTTTGTCTATGTCTTCTACTTTGAATTATGGCCACTAATTTCTAACGAACATTTCCATTATCATTTTCCTATTTCCTACCTTTTGAATTACTTTAAAGACAAAAACTATCAATTAGTTTTGTCTATATTTTCCTTTTCTAAAATTACCCACTAACTTTATCTCTTTC
The DNA here is from genome assembly GCA_002914805.1 of Parasponia andersonii. NCBI lineage: Eukaryota > Viridiplantae > Streptophyta > Magnoliopsida > Rosales > Cannabaceae > Trema > Trema andersonii. The sequence goes on from JXTB01000171.1 coordinate 236,504, forward strand.
CTTTTCTATTCCACTAATTTAAAGTTATTACTATCCTAAGGTAAAACTTCACTACTCTTCTTCTTTTTCTATAATTTATTTTCTATTCTTAGATTGATTTGTCTACTTAATTCTTTGGATACTTAAATCCTAGTCATTCAAATTATGGCATGGTACTATTTTGGTGCAACTATTAACTTTATGCTATAAAATGTAACAATTTTTAATGTGACATAAACATGTCACATTCTTAATTAGGTTATATTGATGTACATAATATAATCTTTTTAAAATCAATTTATTATTTAGGAAAACTAACTTAGAATTTCTAAGTTAAAACAAGGAATAACTATAGTTTTCTCACATAATAAAATTTAATATTAAAATAATACTACACACATAATTTCAAGTATTTGTGAACGTAAACTTATTAAAATTTGACACTAAGTTTATTAATAATAATTCTACTAAAATTGCAAATCTAGGGATTCCTAGAGGTTACAATATCTATTTTTTGAGACACGATATCACTGATACATATTCCATATTGTTGCTTGCTAATTAGAGTGAAGGCTATAATTAAAGGCCAAAGAGTCAATTATGATTCTATGGTTCTACCTGAGAATAATCTATGATTTTATTTATTTTGGATTTAGCCTTAAGTTTTCTGCTTTATTAACTCTGAAAATAGTCAAGTTTAGTTTTAAAGTGAGGGTCAATTACAATTTACCAATATATCTCCTGTAATTTTTGGTCTTTGTTTTAGATTAAAAAAAAATTATTCATGCTTTATTAGTTGGAATGTTTAGTATTATTACCCATATATAAATGCTTTTTCTTCTTGCTACGTATTGTTCATTTAAAAAAATAAAAAATAAAATCTAAAGCAACGAAAATGTGTGATAAATATTTTTTTTCAGCATTGTGATCTTTCTTTGTAAATTTTTATTTCACATTTTTAACCACAAAAATATAGAATGGTGAACATTTTCTTAAGCAACATCCAGTGAAGATTTCAAACATTTATTTTACGAAAAGAAATTGAGTAAATGTTTTTGAGCGAAAAACAAAATTTAATTAACAAGTGATAAGTAATTTATATTAATTGGCTGTTATAGAATTGTGATAAGTAATATTAACGAATGACACCTAATTAACTCCCAAACTTAATTAAGACAGCGCACAGGTGCATAATCAAGAGAAGAATAATGGCAGTGGCGTTATACTTGCTAGTTGTTGTCACAACGTGCCTGGGGATCCTAAACTGGGAGTTGAACCGTTCCTATTTTGACCTGTTTAAAACACCTATAAACTACTTAACAACGCCCAGTTTGCATTGCTATACAGAAGAATCTGGTGACGAGGACGGTGCTGGTTATGATATTGCCGACTTCACTGCACCTACGTTTGCCAATCACACGAAGATCGGTCTGTGTACGTGCAACGACGGATTTGAAGGAAATCCCTATCTAATCAATGCATTTAAAGGTAAATTTAAACCTCCAACCAAATCTAATGAAAGCTTGTGATTAATTTGTTTGACCTCCCTAGAACTGATACTATATGATCAGTTGCCGGCCGTGTGTTGAAATATATAATGCCAAGTACTGTGACATACATGTCTGTACAATGTATAGATATACAATATATATATATATATATATGTATACAAGTATAGGTATATGATAATGGGTGACTTTTCAATGATTCTTTTTGTTTTTGCTCCATCAATATTGGGTACATTAAACTAAATCTCACCTACTTTTGCTCCAATTCTAATTCCTTTCTACATCCATCCATTCTTATTCGAATTCGTAATTATGTCCCTTTTAATTCCGATTCCCACTTATATATATATATATATATATATATAATATACACCAATAAATAGGTAATTAAAAAAAAAAAAGACCTACTGGATTATGGCCTATAGATGTATCCATTATTCCTATTCAAATTCAGAGATTGAGTTTGAAATCCTTTTATTTTCTGTAAGAAAATGGTGGAATAGAATGGAGAGTTTCTAATGTATTTTGTATCTAATTCCACTGTTTTTTTTTTTTCCTTATTGTTTCCTATTTACTGTTTTCAATTATGATATAATTATTTTTATATATATGAATGAAATGGTTTTTAGAATTGAATTACAATTTGTTTTCGCATGAGTGTGACATTTTGTAATTTTAATTTTTTTTTCAATTACCTTTAATATGAATTTCTTTTTTAAAAATTTAAAATAAATTTTTTATATTTTTATGATGATTTTAATTTAATTACCTTTAATATAGTAAATTTTTTTCAGAGTTTAATTATTAGTAACATTCTTTTTTATTCTTTCTTTTTTCGAAGTAACTAGTAATATTCTTTTCTTTCGCGTTAGTGTGCGATGTGATTTTGCTACTTTTAAAAATTAATTAGCTTTCATAGAATTAGATTTTACTTGGAATATATAGTTATTTAAAAATAATTACAATTTACAAGTTCAGCTAATGGGAAATCGAATTTATTAAGTACGGAATCAGAATGATATTATAGGAATCAGTTAAGGATATGGGATTAAAATGTAAAAAATCCAACTCATCGAGTAACTCTCCATATAAAGCATTAATGACATTTTACATTTTATTACACATCAAAAATACAATCGAGTTTTTGATCAAATTACCAAATTAATTATAATCATTTGATCTTAATCGAACCCTGTAAATCATCAGCGATGGGTAAATATGGGAGTACCCACCCAATGAAATATCAGTACAATATTGTATAGAAAAACACTACGTACATAATATAATAAATACATGTCCATATAAATAGAAATTATGTATATACTTAACTGTTACATGTGTATAATACGTAGCAATACTCCCTTTCACTCTTATTTATTATGTGAACACAATAATATTGTCAATTATACTTTTAATATGATATATTTTACGTATCGTATTGAGACAAACGTGAAATAACGTATGTCTAACACTGTTCTAAAAACTATTGATTTTATTATTTGTGTGGTATACATATGACATATCGCTTAAGATAACAATTTAGTACTCGTGCAAAACATAATTATTAAAGCTTTTGAAATTCATAGCATTCCTTCTTTTGTTTTTAAACGCAATGAATATTAAGCAAAGTAGAAGTCATCTTTAACTTTTATTTGTCAGATATTGATGAATGCGATAAGGATTCCGCATATTGCGATCATTGGAGCACTTGTGTGAATGCTTGCGGATCGCATCATTGCAATCACAGGCGCAAATATATTATAATAGGTATGTCGCCTATTTAATATTCTCTATCTTCCTTTATTTCCATTTCCTGTTTGATCGGGTCTGGAAGAAAAGAATAGTACATGAGAATGTACTTGAGATACTAATACTGTTTAAATATATATATATAATTAAAAATGATGTCATATTATTAGTATAAACTTTTTTTTATAAAATTTTAGTGTCCTAATATTTATCCTATAAGAAATGTTGCATCGTAATTGCTCTCTAATTTCATTTTTAATTTCTAGTTGACCAGATCTTCAAAAAGAAAGGCCTCTTTAAAGAGGAAGGCCTCAAGAATCAAATTTGTATCTCCCACCGGAAAATAAGAACACGTATGAGTGGTTCGGTTTATATATCATTGATATCGTTGCAAAAATCTCCTGACGTCTTGTCACTTGTCCAGTTTAGTACCTCCTAATACATCTTTTTCCTCTTACTGTGTAATTTTACTTTTCAAAAAGGTACTCTCCTTTATTTTTTGGGTGTGGAAGAGCTGTGGAGGAATGTCAAACTCAACAATTTTTATTAACTACTTCCAAAAAAGAAAAAAATAATCCGTTAAATTAGAATTATACTTTATGTTAGAATTATATTTTATGTTAAGTTTCTAAGTTTAAGTGGATAAGACACAACGATAAAATGGGATAAAATATCTCAATCCAACTCCACATGCAGTAGAGAATCCGTGACACATGACCATTTTTTTCCCCCTCTTTTTGTCCTTTTTCAGAATCTTAGAGCCAGAACAGATTCTTAAAAAAAAAAAATAGAAGAACCGCATATTATCAGTTCATCAAAAATTGCTAGTCGATTTTGAGTCTGCATGCTAGCTGTTTTCGCAGGAGTTACATCATTCTTATTGGAAATTTAAAACTGGTGGATAATAATGTAATTACCTCCTTCAAAACCATAAGAGTTCATGGGATTGAAAGTTCTGTAATTATTAAAGTTGCAATGTTACTCTTTTTCTTTTTTTTTTTTTTCCATTTTTCTTCTTTTTGTTTGTCCCGGAAGTAGATGGGTGATTAAAATACACTTGCGAGTACATATATATCTAGATATACGATCGTAATCACATACTAATTACTCTCCAATCAGCTGGGATGTGCTCATTTTCTCTCTGATACTAGTGCTCTGAGTAGCTTTATTTAAGAATTTTCCTTTTCATATACGTATAGTTGTTTACTGATTGTGCATTTCGTACAAGTTTGAATTGTACAGGTGTTGGGAGTGCTATTGGAGCATTGGTTCTACTTTTTGGTACATGGGGCTTGTACAAAGTCATCAAGAAAACAAAAGACAATAGACGCAAGAAAATATTTTTCAAACAGAATGGTGGCCTTTTGTTGGAACAAGAAATATATTCAGATAAAAGTAATGTTGAGAAAACCAAGATATTCAAATCAAATTGAGTTGGAGAAGGCCATTAATCAATTTAGCATTGACAGAATTGTTGGTCAAGGGGGGCCAGGGCACTGTATACAAAGGAATGCTGGAAGATGGAAAAATTGTAGCTGTAAAGAATTCTAAAGTAATTTGATGAAGCCAACAAACTCTCCGAATTCGTTAATGAGCGTGTAATTCTTTCGCAAATTAACCATCGGAATGTGGTTAAATTGTTGGGATGTTGTTTGGAGACGAAAGTTCTCCTTCTGGTCTATGAATTCATACCAAATGGAACTCTTTCCCAGTATATTCACGACACGAACGATGAGTTTCCGCTTACATGGAAAATACGGTTACGAATTGCAATAGAAGTGGCTGGAGCTGTGTCTTACTTACATTCAGCAGAAACTTTTCCCATTTATCCCCGAGACATAAAGTCTAAGAACATACTCTTAGACCAAAAGTACAGAGCAAAAGTTGCGGACAATTCGGTACGTCAAGAAAAATTTCCATAGAACAAACTCATCTAACCACGCTATTATATGGCGCATTTGGTTATTTGGACCTAGAATATTTCCAGTCTGGTCAATTTTGCAGGCAAGAGTGATGTTTATAGTTTTGGGGTGGTCTTCATTGAGCTGCTAACTGGACAGAAAGTAATATCAAAGTCAATGTCGTTAGAAGGCATAAATTTGGCATCATTTTTCATCATGACAATGGAGCAAAATGGTCTGTTTGACATTGTTGCTGCTCAAATTCTAGAAGATCTAGATGCCCCAAGAGAAGAAATCGTAAGAGTTTCTGGCCTTGCACGGAGGTGCTTGCATTTGAGTGGAAGGAATCGGTCTACCATGAAAGAAGTGGCGATGGAGTTGGAGGGGATCCAAAGGCTGGATAGAGCTAATTCAAAGGTACAACAAAATTATGAAGAGCTTATGGAATATGTTGAAACTGAACTCGTCAAGCCTTGGGATGTTACTTCTACGTCTATAGGGTCAGCTAATTCGGATAATACTGTTTCTCGTGCTTTGTTACAGCAAGAGCTACCACAATTGCCTTTCCAATCACTTTGATATGTGTGTGTGTATGCATAACTCTTTTGGATATGTAGTATTCGGATTATTGGACATGGTTGGGTTAATTATTCTTCTTGTTTTTTCTCTCTATATTTATTCTTTGATGCTAATTAATGTTTGGATGCTTTTGCTATTATCTTCAATCAATAATATCAAAGAATTGAAAAACTATTTACAGTTACAAACTAAATCAGAAACATTAGAAAAAAGCAAAAAAAGAAAGACATATAAAAGAAAACCGGGAAACTTGAAAGATTTTCCCCAAAAAAAAAAAAAAAAGTTGCCTTTTACATGAAATATCTTGAATAAAAAGTAAAAACAATAGAAAAACCTTTCCGAGAAAAAATACGAAGGGGTAGCACATGTTGTTTTTCATACAAAAAATGGTGCCTTAATTATGTTACTTATGGTGTCAATAAAATCAACTTTGTTCGTAGAAATTATGTGCGCTTTTCTTGAAAGATTATAGTATATACACTTTCTTCTGGAAGTTTGGGACCCCAAAGTTCATTTGTAAATCCAAATCAAATGACACTAGAGAATTAAAAATTCAAGTAGTGTGAGCAAGACAGAACCAATATATAACCCAGTTAATTGCTAAAGTAAAATTGTAAATTTATTACATTCATCATTATTTTCGGAATTAAATGAGTAAATAGACCTATAAAAAGAATTAAACGACCATAAGGGATTCCAATAAAAGAATTTATAGTACTACTACTAGAAAAATTAAGCGAATCATATTCCTTCTAATTTCCTACGTTTTCTAATTCTTGTTTCCAATTTTTTCGTCAAATTTAGGTCATAAGAATTTGTTAACATAAATAAATTCAGTGAGATTAAAATTTACGAATTTAAATATAGAATATCCCAAAGTGAAAGCAATGGAAAGTTAATAAAAAATTTTATTTTGACTTGTTTACAAAAATGATCAATTTGCAACGTTATCAGCATGCTAAAATGAACAGTACTGATACAATAGTTTTACGGGTTTCTCTGTCTTCTATGTGAACGAAATATACGTACGAAGAAAACAATATTAATGGAAAATAACAACCGATTAAATAAACGAAGAAAAATTTATTATGAATCTTCTCGCTAAAGTTGTACTTTACTAACGAGAATACACGCCGTGACCCGAAGTCAGAGTTAGTTATTACGACCGAAAATCTAAAGTTATAATTTTTAGTAATTTTAAATAAAAATAATGATAAACAGTAGTTTCTAAAATTTCAGAAAAATTTAAGTACTTTAAATTTACGTTTTAATCCTCAAAAGTAAGTATATTACAAAATTGGACAAATTTGATAATTATATTATTATTTACCAGTTCTAAATTTCTAAGAAATTTCTCATTTTAAGTTTAGCGAAAATCTTAATTAATTAGTTTAAAATTTTTTATTAATTCATAAAGTTTAATGAAACAGTTCAATTTAAAATCCTAAGCCCAATATTCAAATAATTTACCTAAAATTATTTTATTTTCTAACTACTCAATTTAATAACAAAAATCATCCTCATACATCTATTTAATAAATACACTACAATTGGCTAAACAAATTTGACTTAAAAAAGAAGTGATAGTATAGAATAGGAACCAACTAATGAAGATATGAGAGACGACATACATAAGCCAAACAAGCTTATCAAGCCACCTAAATAATTACTACAAAATAAATCGACACCTGAAAAAGGGAGGAAGTAGAGGGGTGATGCAATTACCTTTTTGAATTGATGCAATTTTACTAAACCTACATGGTTAATACCTTTTCTAAATTCTATTTATAAACTAAGTATAAAATAATTAACATACAGAATAGTCACATATTCAAAACCAAAATCAGAAATACACATTTATACACATCATAAATCAACCTATCTCACGAGTTCACACTCTCTCATCACAAACCAGAGTAACTTATACTATGTGTACTAAGTACTCTTTGCCTGATACTTATCTAAGAAAACCGAAGGGACACCCATGTATCTAGGCTTACCGAACCAGAGGGGCAACTGAATGCCTACATCTACCAAATGGGAATAATCAGACTAATCATATGCAGGTTTACGGGCTCTTACTAAGGGCGGATGTACTAGTCTGCCCACTATAACAACGCGATGCCTAAGTTGTATCTCATAAGTGATCCTACGGTATATAAAACATGTAATAAAATATGCATAATAACCATGCAATACATAACCAAACAATACTTTAAAACTCCACTTGATATTATTCTGGAATTTATTGTACATTGGGCAGAGAATCTGCTAAATCACTCAAGAATCACGATTTTATAAATGTGTAAAAGTTGCATAGTCCAATTCCATAATAACCCAAGATTTTCCAACAGTTTATCAAAATATTGTTTAACTCACGATTTTTCACCAAATAGTCACAATGCAAATTTTTAAATTAAATCATGCATAAAACCATGTAATTAAACTCCTGCCTCAATTGAGTGTCCATATAGTGCTACAGAGCTACGGAGAAAGGTTGGTGTCATTAAGTTGTCGTTTGGAAAGTCGAGCGTTGTTTTTAAATCTTTGATCAATAAGTTTGAGAGCTCGATTTTCAATCAGAGTTTCAGATTATGAAACAGACTTTATCACTGAATTCAAACCATCTAAAAATGGTAGGTTAGACATATAGTTTGACTGATTCAGTCTCGGGGCAAACCTGAGCCCACGGCATGTAAAACGAGATGATCTAAGCCGTTAGATTTAGATTTTCTTGTCTGTCACCAAATATAGGCAATATATATACATATATATCTAAATTTTTGTTTTTACGAGTACATCACAAATATGAGGTTTATTTTACGATCTAACGGTGGGATTGAAAATTTTGAATATAAAACTTAAATAGCTCAAAATTGATAAAAATGGCAAAATACAATCCAAGCAATATTGAGTCAAGATATATATACCACGTTAAAGATCGTGATGAGATGAGTTGAATGAGACTTGTTTCATGGAAAATGGATGCCAGAATCAGCACCGGCATCAGAAAAATGATCACGGGCTCTCGGCTCCACCGGCGGCGAACGGAACCGATCTAGGCGACGGAGGTGGTGGCACGATGATCGACTTTGCCGGAATTTGATCGGATTTTTGGCATTATTGCTGTTTTTCGACAAAGAGAATTCGGGGGAAGAGAGAGAGAGAGAAGGAGCTGGGAAAAAGAGAGGGGCACGTGTCCATCAATAAATAGACATCTAATTTTGTTAATAAGTCCCTAGTTTAATAATTTCTACGTCTAAATCCCTAAAATAAATTATAATTTAGTCCCTAATTACATAAAATATTTTTCAATTTGATCCAATTTTGATTTTTTTTAATGGTCAAAAGACCAAAATACCTTACGAGATTAAGGGATTTTACATTAATGGTAGAATGAGTATTTTACAAATTAAAAATTCTAAAATTTATTTTTAAAAATATTCTAAAAGTTTTGAAAATCTAGAAAATTTTCCATAATTACTCTTATAAAACATTTAAGAAAGATAATGCCATAGTTACTTAATCACCTCTTAAATTTAGACTAAATTAAAAATGGTATGGTCCAAGGTCATAGATCATACAACCATCTCACACTATCTATATATATAATTAAGTTATACAAATCAAGTCCAAGTGCATAATAATGCTTATATATCCATAAATCAATCCATACTTCTATTTTAGTCCATATTTCACAAGTCTAGTAGAAAACTACCAAAATGAAAATAACTACTAGTAAGCTTAATGCCTCAAACTAAGCTTCCTTGTCCAAATCGCATAAAGTACCACCTAAGGGAAAGAATGGACTCATAACTTTCTCTTAAGTACCTAGCCAAATCATTCAAAGTTTGTCTTATTTAGATCCTAAAATCAATAGGCTTCATCCCATATCAAATTAGCCCTTAGAGTTCATAAATCACTAATAGATAAATCAAATTCCCTAACCATAGATATGCAATTCCAATCCCAAAAAATTTGATTAATGCATGTGGATTCAATATGTTAGAATTAATTATCTTAAACTTGAAAGGAATTGAATCATCTTCTTACTTCTTCTTCTTCTTCGTAAAAACTACACATTCGTCTCTCTATCTTTCACATAAAGCGTATGTATAAAATAAAGCAGAATATTAAACTCTTAGGATTTATTAAAGTGTCTTCAATAGAGTTATTGAAATAACCCTATATGGAACTTATAAGTAAGGGCTATCTAATCTTTTATTCCTTTTTCTTTATTTTCTCTCTTTTTTTTATATATGTACTCAATTATTTTTTGTACGGGATATAAAATTATTACTATTATTTTTATCAAAATCTACAAATCAAGTTCCTGTTAGGATAATGCCCAAAAAGTATTTATTATTTTTGGATATTTATTGAATATTTAGGATATTTAATAAAGTGATATTTTATGCATAGTATTTGTGATAATATTTTGATTATTGTACAATAGAAAATATCAAAAAATTCTATGATTTATTTATCACATAAATATTTTAATAAAGTTCTTTATTAAAATTAGGTTATATTTTCTCTACTTAAATCAAATAAGATTATTTTTACAACTAATAAAAGAAACTGGACTCTTCTCTTAGATCACGTTGCAAGATTTTGTGCATTTTATAGTGTGCATTTATAGTCTTGGTACATAAAAACATTGAACAAGTCTCATATGTAATATGTTTTTGTAATATGTACCGTTGGTAAGAATATATTCTCATAAACTTGATAATTAAAGTATATTTTTATTAATCTTGAAAGAAATGATGAACGCTTGTTCATAACTTGTACTATTTGAGATGTTTAAAGGTATAAATCAAGAAAATGACAATTTGGACCCTAGCATTTTGAGAATTCAACATTATTGTCATTGGAAACATATGGTTATAGATTTAGAAACCACAATTCTATTATATGGAGAAATGAATCCTATTTTGAGAAGCTATAGGAGCTTGGTTGATTTTTAGTTATTTTATTAATTAAAGACTTTTTATAAGTCTCGTCCTCTATTAGATATCGCCTGGTATCAAGGAAATGAAATATATAATTAAAGGGGTAAAACGGTTATTTTACCTATGTACCTCCAATTATTCGTATTCATGTGGGGATACACATGCAAATGTTAATTATATAATAGATATTATTCTAATTATAAAGTATCTTGTGATATTTTTTTTTACTTCAAGAATACAGCTTGAACTTTTAGTAGAATAAGTCCATGACTAATAATATAAGATCACCTGTATTAAGAGTTAATTAGAATTGATATTTTGTTTATTGGAGCTTAAATTAATAGGTTTATTTGGGTTCCTAATTTACACAACATCTTGGGTTGCGTGAGATTAAAACAATTGGGCTCAAAATGTTTTCTAGGTAGCTAAAGACAAAAGAGGAAAAGGCTGAAAAATCAATGGGCTTTTAGAGCCCACTGCAATGCCCCTTAGGGCACTGTGTATTTTCGGCCAGCCCATGCATTGGGGCTGCCCGAATTCTCCCTTAGGGGAGGAGTCTCTAAATGACTCTTGTCCTATTATTTGTATATAAGTTCAACTTTTTCATTAACTGAAATATTTGTTTGGCAGTTGTACATAGAAAACTGAGAGAAAAGAGAGAGAGAGAGAGAGATTCGTGGAGCCACCATTGAAGGCCATTAGAGTTCTTAGATTCTTACTCAAAGATTGATCAAGATCAAGGTACTCACAAGCCTCTGCAGTTTCAAGCTTGGTACTTAAGAAGAAAGAATCCCCGGTTAAGGTATGATCTCTGCATGTATTTGGATCATAACAAAGATTCACAACCATTTTTATGTGAAACTAAGTCTGGGATAAGATTTTGTTTTTATGTTTCCACTTATTTTTGATTTATTTTTCATAAATTTTAACTTACAGCTTCTGAATAAAACAGTATAAAAATAATATATATATATATATATATATATATATATATATATATAGAATGCGCCAATCAGTGTGGCATATATACCAAAACAATTTATAAACACATTTTCTAATTCAATTCATCAAGTTCCATATTTGATCAAAATGAGTAAATAATGAAAATTAATTTGAAGTCATGTAATCGAGTTCCTACTTCAATCGACTGATGAGATCTAGCTACTAGTACTCGAGATAGCTCTCATCGGTCAATTGGAAGCTCAGTTGGCGAATCAGAGTTTAATTTCGCTCGCTTTAGAGGGTCAGCTTTGAAACGAGTACCCGAATACTCAAACTAATGCCGCCATTGCAATTGGCACGTCTTATTTAGTAAGAATAGACATATCTGTATATGTGGCATAAATTGATGGAATATTTCAATTGCATACAATTCATATAAATCGTCAATTATCTTCTGCACGTGTAATGACCGGTATATTATTGTTTGTTTTTTTTGTAAATGACTTGTGCTAGCATGAAATACTTGACATTTTCTTTTAATCTACCAAAAGAACTTCGTCGGCGATCTTGTAATCTCATTATAAGCAGATTAAATAGTTAAATTAACTGAGACTTTTGAGTCAGAAGTTTACCTTGACACACATCTAGGGATTTCCTTGAGATCTACGTGAGCAGAAAAAATTATCAATCAGTGAACGTAACATACAGTTGGTGATTGTAGTAAAGGACCCAAGTGATAGTCATAACTATTTGGATGGGATAATAGCAAATGCTTTACTTGGACTACTTAGGCTATTTTTGGTAGAAGGGATGGTTGATAGGAATTAGAAAGGAAAAATACCTATATTACTTAGGGAAGAGAAGCGACAGAGAAATGAGAACACTCTTGTAAAACCCCTTAATTTTAGTAAGAGTACTATGGTTATTTTATTAAAAAAATTTCTTCAAAATAAAATTCGAATTTGGGCCGAAATGTAAGAAATTTAGAAAGAGGGACTGATTTGCAATTTGAAAGGAAAAATTTGCAATAAAATTTAAAAACCAAAAATTGCATTGCCCTTTTATGAGCTGACACATGGCCAGCTCATTCCCCTTTTCCTTCCTCTCCCCTCTCCCTTCCTCTCCCCTCTCGCCTGATCTCTCCCTCTGTGAAACATGCCGAAAATGCCGAAAAACCAATGAAGCTCTGACCAGCCTTCTTCTGTAGCCGATAAGCCACGCCACTGACCAAAGTCGATGCTCCATCGATGGACGAACCTCCCATGGCCAGTCCCAACCCCGCCAGAGCTTTCTATCGCCAGAAAAAGCCAAAAAATATTGTAGATTCAACAGCTCGCTAGTGCCGATTTCAACATCGTTTCATCGTGAAACTAGTCGAGTTCAATTCATTTCTTTATGATCTTTCACGTTATATATATATATATATATATATATATATATATATATATATCTAAACTCGAATTTTTCCGGATTGAATTTTATCATTTTTGATAATTTTGCGTTATTTTAGTTTTGTATTAAAATTTTTCAATTCGACCGTTAGATCATAAAATAAACCTCATATTTGTGATATACTCATGAGAACAAGAATTTTAATACATATATTGACTATGTTTGGCGACAGGCACGAAAAACAAAATCTAATAGCTCCAATTCACCTTGTTTTGCATATCGTGGGCTTGAGTTCAATTCGAGCCCAAAACAGATAAGTTATATGTCTAACCTAACTAATTTAGGTGCTAGAAATTCAGTAGAGATATTTGTTTCTCTATTCGAGGTCCCGTTGAAAAATTGAATTTTCAAACCAAACCATCGAAGGTTCTAAAATGACTCCCAACTATCCAAATGACTACTAAATAATGTCAAATGCTCTCGATAGTACCGTAGCACTATCTTATTACTCGATTAAGGTAGGGATTCAATTATTTAATCTTTAAATTGATTTAATTTTGATTTCCACATATTTTAAATAAATATAGAATTTCGTGAAATCATTCATAAAAATGTGATTTATATCTGTTTTGGCCTAAATTGATATTTAAACTGCCTGGAGGCACGTCACACTGGTTAGCGTGTCAAGCTATCGTATTTTGGGACTGTTTTTTGCAAGATTTGGATTTTATTAGTTTTGATAAAATGGATGTTATACTGTCAAAATTTTTATAAAATCCAATTAAAATAAGAATTTAGTTTTGAGAACTGAACTTGGTTAATTAAAAACACTACATGGTCTATTTTGACATTTTATGGAAAAATGGTATATATTTTGAATCTGATCATACATATAGCATTGCATACATTCATTGCGCCTATGTGACCGATGGACTTACAGTACCCCTATTGGGTACTCGGACTTACGGTACCTCCTTCAAGATGTTCAGACTTACAGTACCATACTTAAAGTACTCAAGCTACATATCATACTCACGGTTATGAACTTAGGTGACTCGGAAATAGTACATATATGCAGTCACTTATTTGGATGACTTATATCACATTGCATACTTATGGTCACCAATCTTTCGTGGATCGGACTTGTTATTGATTGTATTACCTGTTATGTGCTTGACTTGACTAGATATGTATTGATTTTGATATGATATTTTTTAATGTTTTAGAATATTTGAACTTTTGGATAGTGATTTTATTTTGAGACTATGTTTTACAATAGTTGGAAAGATATAAACCTTTGGACAGTGTTTTCAGTTAGATTTCAATAACACTGTTTGAATAATTTATTGACCATGGTGACTTATTTTAGTCAAAAACTTGTAATTGAATCTCTAATGAGCATTCACGTGCTAACCTCCTTACTTCCTCTCACATTCAGGAGTTAATTTATTTGGGAGATAATTATCATGATGACTTGACAAGCTTATTTGGTATAGATAATTGTCATGGTGACTTGATAAGCTTGTTTGTTATATGTATGTCGTTTCCTACATCCATTGGCTGGTTCCTCTTATATATCACCTTTTCCTTTCTATGTCAAATTTATTTAGCTAATACTAGTATTTTTACTAAGTGGATGTATGATGATAATTTTGCTATTAAATTGAGTACTTAGAAACACGAATTCTTTTATGTAAATTATTTGGACTTTGAGCCTAAGGTTTAAAACTGAACTCTCTTAAGTGGGTATCTCTCTGCCAAAATCTCTCTAATTGAAAGTTGGCTAAATTAAGGATTTGAAATCCCTTGTCTAGCTAGTGTCTTCCCTCCTAAAATCTCTTCTATCAAACAACCACCATACCTCAAATCCATCTTGTAAAATTCAGTTAAAGTAAAGAGGAAAAGAGACTTTTTCTAAAGTAATGGCATTGTTGTAATTTCAAATTTCTAGAATAAAATAAGCAAAACATTTGAATTTAATATTCAGGTGCTACAGTGCTAGAAAATTGCTTAAAAGGACCTCTATTTTCCCACCTTCCTCACACAAGGTTCCTGAAATCTACTAAAATGCCAGTTTCTGTTGGAACTCCGTCGTGCTGCCATCGCCATCCAGCTCTGACAATGCACTAGCCTGCGTCGAAGATTGTTGAAGATGAAGCTAATGCTACTAGTCTCGCCTCATTTCGACGTCAGACGAAGTCGCAGCAGTCTCACGAAAATTCCACCTCTAGCGAGGTTTTTTTGCCACCGACGCGATGTGTGACCTCTGTTTTTGACACCTCCAGCGTGTCTAGTCTTCTTTCGTCATCACTGACCATCTTTAAGTGGTTGCACGTCAAAATTCATCTCCGATAAATTTTTACCACCTTTACCGTTTTTACCAACTATGTAAAAAGTGATATTTTTGGCAATTTCTTGTTAGGTAATTATTTTATCCGAGGTAAATATATGAGGTGAAAAAGGGTTAAAAATCATGAATAATTACAGTTAGTAAGAGTAAAAAGGGTATTCGATAGTGCAGTAATTTTTAAATAGAAAAATATAGCATTTTTCTACTTTAGAACAAAAAGTGATATTTTGCAAAACTAAATAGTGTTGAACTAGAATATGTTACTATTAAGATTTGGGCCTTGACTGATATTGGAAAACTTTTCCTTTCCGAAATATTATTACAAAAATGACATTTTAACAATTAATCAATGAAGTTAATACTTTTTCAAATTATTTTCAAAAGTGATATTTTCTAAAATAATTCAATAATAATAATATTTTCTAAATATTTCAAAAAAGTGATATTGTTACAAATAATCAATAAAAATGATACTTTTCTAAATTCCTCTGAAAGGTGGTATTTATGTAATTCTTGGATTTTTGAGTGTAACTTATGCTTGGAACCTCGAAACTGAGTTCTGACTTCGAATTTGGACTCAGTGAGGTTGGGTTATGAATTTTGATATAAAATATAACTACGTTTCGTAGTGGCACGATAATTGGAATTTCATAACACAAAAATTGCACTACTTTGCATGCCCGGTCCCACCCTGGGATCTTTTTTTGACAAAGTATATATCTAACCTAGTATTTTTGGGTACTCTGAATTCAGTGGTAACCTTTGTTTCTCCATTTAAGGTTCTGGTAGAAAAGTCATTTTTTCAAGTGGACTTACTAGGATATTAATCTACCATTCGAACACCCAAGTGACCAATAGGAGTTTCTTTGAGTGTTATTGGCTTGGTATTATTAACATATTGAGGTAAGGGTTCAATTACCTAATTTTCTATCTGCTTTGATTTATAATTGCATTAAAACTTATTTATGAAAAATCGTGATTTCACGATGGTTTGACAAATTGTTGAAAATTATTGGATTATACTAGGATTAGACTGTGTGGATTATTTTACAAATTTTTATATTGTGATTATAGGGTAAAATAGCGGTGTGCTTCTCACATTACAATAAATCCCAGAATAATGCCAAATTAGATTTTAAAGCATAATTTGATTCATAGATGCATGGTTATTATGAATAATTACATGTTGTACATATCATGGGATCACACACTTAAGTTCTATTATTGCATCATGATGGTTTATATCGCTAGCGAGTTGCTGCAACCCTAGGTGAAAGACCTAGGTCCCTGCGTAGGTTTTTGGTTGACGCACCTACGGGTAGTGTCAGGATGCTAGATACCTCTACTACAGAGGTATTACAGGGCCATGATGGGAGGATGAGAGCTCACTTATATACATGGTTGATTTATGATATATACAATTATGTGGATTTGAATTTAGTTTTGAATACGTAATTATTCTGAATACCAATTATTTTATAAACTTAGTTTATAAATGGATTTTGGAAAATATATTAACCATGCAGGTTTGATAAAATTGTATACATTTAAAAAGATAATTGAATTTCTACTAAGCATGTGAATGCTCACCCCCTTACTTCTCCCATTTTCAAGTGTATATCTAATTAAGATAGTAATCTCGGTGGTCAGATGAACTGCATAGTTTGTACAGATAGTTCTACTCTAAATCCTCAGTGGGTGTTCGTACTTTGTTTTCCTTCTTTCCTTGTTCAATTATTTAGTCAAGATTAGTAAGTGGATGTATGAGAATGATTTTGCTGTTAAATTGAGTATTTAACAATAAGTGATTTTATGTAACACATTTTAGACATTGAACTAAATATTTTGGTTAAACTCAATTTATCAAAGTTTATGACTTCTCAACAAGTTCTAAAAAGATAGCTAAAATTTTCATAAATTTTGATGAATATTTTTTTAATGAAATTAAAACTAATAAATATTTTAATGAATAAGGAATTTATAATGATTTGAGGATCAAAACGAAATTAACTAATACCTTATTTTTCTTAAATTTTGTAAACTTAACATTTTATTATATTTTCACTTAAAATTTCTAAAAGTCACAGTTTTGGATTTTCGGTCGTGATACATCCAATAATCTTTCTACTCCTCTCCTTCCTTCCACTTTTCTATCCTACCAAACATACTCTTAGTGACAAATTTGTTTTAAATATATCCAAATATGTATATGGCTCACTAACCAGCCTAGGATTACTGGAACGTAGTCCATGTTATACAATTCTCTCATAAAATTTGTTTGAGTCGTACCAAGCGTACAATGGATCTCTTAAGAAAGAAAAATTTGAATTCACGAGAATCAATACTAGTACTATCATCAAATGAAATTTTGTAGTTACAGAAATCCGAAGACATGGAGATCTGGCAGTTGTCTATGACTTGGAGATGCACACGTGCATATTTAACGCGATGTTACTAATATTCCGATATCATTTTTGATGAGCAGATAGAGGTGTAGCCAATCTGGGAGAATACATTACCTGAACTTGTTTCCATCTTGGCAGGGACATCGCAACTCACCGCAATGAATTAGTTGGAACCCAAATAGTAAAAGGGGTGCACGATAAATTTACTACTTTTCGGATTTGCATGTTTGGGTAATTGAAGAAATTAATTGGACTTTTGACCTGAATCCACGGAGTTCACCGTGGACCCCTTCATTGTCAAAAGAAGTATCAAGAAACTCGAGCTGGGTTTGTTTGAGGAAAAGCGGACTATTAAGAGAAGTATAGTTTTTACAGGCGATTTCAAACCATTTGTCAAGAGAACAATTCGATCCAATTCTGAAAGGGAAAGTGATGCACACATCCCCGCACTGTGACACAATTGACAACCAGGTTGCGCAATTGATGAGGCTAGTGTGGTTCTTGTTATAATAATGAATATTAGAGTGAAATAATAATACTGCTCATATGCTTCCCTTCTTATCCGATCTTTAGTAGCTAATTATTTAAAAAGTTAGATCAAAGGAAAGGAATATATCTACCGAGGACAACAGGCAATGATAAATAAATAGCAAACATGAAGAACGTAGATAAGTTGCCTTCTTATGGTGTTCAATATACACCGCGTATGCCTTCGAAAATAAAAAGGAAAAAAGGAAAAAGAAGTTAATAGGAGATTTGCGTGTTAATATAATGTATAATTTATCAGCATAGTTTAACCGAAAAACCGTCATAGATTTCTTAAAAATGGAAAAAAAAGAAGTATATAGTGATCACTTTATAAGGGAGTACTCCTTCCTCGTACCCTCGAATCAATGCTGTAAAATTCAATAAACAGACTACTCGATCTTTTTCTTGTATTGTCTAATATTACAAAGCAACAAATTAAATAATATATAAAATCAACCCACAAATTAGAATAAGCATGCAGTAGATTATTTAGTATGAATTTGAGGGAAGGAGTGACTGGTGTGTTGCATACTTCCTTGGGCGTTGACTATAGGAGCCTCCTAGGTGCTGACAAGAACGTTCGTTGCAGACCCTAACGACGAGTCTTACCCCTTAAGCGAGAAGCTCATCATCCCAGCTCCACCGAATATTGCTAGGGGTAAGGATACATACGGGTGTGATCTCTGATAATCTACATCAAGCAGTAGATTGGTAAGAAACAAACTGTCACATTTAAGACTCTCAAGGGAGCCACCCACTCTGCTCAAATCTTTGACCACGAACCCATCCATAGTACTCCTTACCACTAGGCCATCCCAGTCGATGCTATTTAGTATTAATTTGTTTTTTTCAATCGTTTAAAGAGTTAACAATTGTTTAGCTATGTATACCAGTCCGTAATAAACTATAAATGAAATAACAATAAGGGAAGTATTTTTTTTTCATTTGTTTACTTCAAAAATATTTGGGACATGAACTTTGAAGATTAGTTTACAAAATTGATTAAATTTGGATGAAATTGAGTCTTTTTTTTTTTTATCGCTTTCATCAATCTCCAAATATTTACATCATTCCATTACAGATTGCTAAACATGCCCTTATAGTGTAGTATTTGATTACTTTAATTTGATTTGGTTGAAGAGTAAAAAAAAAAAAGTAATAATAATGTTTGAAGAATTGATTTGTTTGCTTGGTTAAAAGAACAAATTTATTGGTACAAGAATATGATATTATAATTATTGGTACAAGAATATGATATTATACTACGAATTCCTTTACTACAAGAGATTTTAGATGCCTTACATTATATCAATACTTGTTGTAACATCAAATTTGGGACGTTCAACTTTTGATGTGGGAGAGATGATCAACGTCTAAACCTAAAATGTTCAATGTCTCTTCCCATATCTCCAAACAAACCTCCATTTTATCTGCTAAGGGTGACACTTTCGCTGGTTTACAGTTGCTGGAGTAATAGGCAAAACCCTTATCCAAGTTGTGTACCACGGCGTCACTTGTAGCGCAATATAGAACACTTCTTGCCCCTTCAAAATTTTGAAGAGAAACAGTACTTGAAATTATTATCTTATTGTGATAAATTAGTAATTTTTGCCAACGATTTTTGTATCCTCACGCTAAGTCCTAAATTGAATATATTCTGACATTATTTCTATATCTCACATATATGTACATAAATAATTAAAGAAACAATACTAGACAATAGTGATTATATATTTAGACCACAGAGAAGCCAAAATATACCTTCAGATGGGTCAAGCATCCAAAATGCCTTTTTCTTGACGCCTGGAACCTAATAATAATAATAATAATAATAATTTATAATAAAATCACTAATAAATGCAAGAAAAATGACAGAATATATATATATAAATGACAGAATATATATATATAACAAGTTTGTTCAATGCAACGTGTTGATTATAGTAACATACCAAATTTGAGGTGACAATCCCTGGATGAACGGCAATGCACTGAACGGGGATACAACCTTGTTCAAAAAGATTTCTGGCTAGTGCCTTGATAAACATGAGCTGCATTAATTGCTCACCAAAAGTTAAAAGACCATATAAACTCAACACATTTTATGGCAAAAGTCTTATATTATTGATCAATGAACGGACTAGGAATATTCGATTATTAAACCTACGTACATGCACAAGTTTGCTCGATCCATAGGCCTTTGTTCCACTAAACTTATGTTCTTCAATCCTGCTGTTCCAAGATTTTGATTCCACCACTCCCCAATGATGCGCCTATTCTCACAAATACGAAAAATGGAGTAAATTAATGAGCTGTAAGAAACAAAATTGATAGTGCAAAAATTGGACAAGTAAGCAAAAAGAACTTAAACCCACCAGATTCACTTTGATTGGGAAATGGATGGAACTAGGAGTTTTTTGGGGGGTCAAAGTGATATTTTCAGAACCTCTTTTCGAGGTGATTTATTTCTTAGTCGAACTGTCATAAAAACTGTGACTATCATCCTAAAAATTATGACTACTAATTATAAAATTAGTATGTCTTAATAAATCAACCAAAACAAAAGAAACTAAATAACCAACAAAAGAAATCGTTAAGTAATTTCGGCCGAAATTACCCCTAAAATCCAAATCCCAATCCAAATCTGAGTAAGCACGCAGGCCTGAGCTTTAAAGGGTAGTGTAACTCTTTGTCATTTCTCACTGCACCAACAAGCCCAATCAAATGCAGCCCAACTAAGTCGGGTTGTCTGGGCCAATGTCGTCCAATTTGTCTAAAGTCACACTCAACTGATGTAAACGGACCTGATTTGTAGAATTCGAGCGAAATGACTGGTATATCTACTGAGACACCAAATATAAAATAGGAAAATTGACTTCGATAGTACTAATGATTTTTGTAGTAGTATTTTTCAAATTAACATTTTTACAAATTGTATGACAAAGCATTGTACAATTTATGACTATTAAAATATGATTTTTCTAGGACTGATCAATAGTTACAAATTGTGCAACTCTCTCCTATAGCATCACAAAACACTAAATACTACTAGAAAAGTCACTTTTGAAAACACTTCTAAAAAGTCATTTCAGTTAAAATTACTACTATTTATGTCAATTTTCCTATAAAATAGAGATATTATCACTTTTATACCCTTTATTTTGATATTTTATTAAGTTTATAGTTTTTTTTTTGTTATTATTAACATTAACCCTTAGATTTGATATCTGCTACAAATTTATACATTGACACTAATTTAGAGCTAAAAATTTACCAAGATGATTTAATGAACTTATTCTCATATCAGTTTTTATATGATTTATTTTCAATTTGTAAACGGAAACTTAATAAATTAACTGCTCTAAATTGGTGTTAGAGTATAAATTTATAACAAATTTCTAATCTAAAGATCAATATTAATAATAATTAAAACAAAAAGTATTACTGAACAAAGTGTCAAAATACAAGATATAAAAATGATACTATCCTTATAAAACACAATGTACTATAATAACTAATATGCTTAATACGTATACTAAAACTGCTATAGTAGCCATTTTATAGATACGTATACTAAAACTGCTATAGTAGCCATTTAGCTATAAAAGGAGAAAATTTGACATTTACTAAAACAAAATGTAAATAAACATTTAGCTACAAAAAGAGAAAATTTGACATTTACTAAAACAAAATGTAAATAAACGACACTCACTCAAATTTGTCTTTAAAAAAAATGTATTTAGAAAAGCAGTCCTTGAAAACATTTTAGCCCGAATTACTCTAGTCGAGTCTATTTCCCCAAGTTACTATAATCAGATATCACCACATTATAGTGTTTTTCAATACTGAGGTGGGTGGTGGGATTTGAACCCAGCTAGGAGTAACTTGGTGGACTCACTATTATGGGGTAACTCTAATATGTTGCTCCATGTTTGAGTACTTATAAAGTGAGATTTTTTTTTTTTTTTTTTTTTTGGAAGGGATAAAGTGAGATAAATTGAGTCTTGTATTTTAACCCAAAAAAAAAAAAAGAAGAGTCTCGTATTATTATGTGATTATACTAATGAATTGTTGCACTAACGGTGACATTTTTCATAATTTTCCGTCTAATACATAGTCATAGTGGAAGGTTAATGGAAAATTACCACAGAATTTACACTAACAACACGCCAAGTAGCGGCTTTGAGCATGGAAGGTAGGAGCAAGAGCGTGAGAAGAGCCGGGGCAACATGGTTAACTTGAAAATGCTGCTCAATTCCGTCCTTCGAAAATTGTTGTCTCTCTGCTTATGTAACATGTCATAAACTACTTTTCGAAAAATAAAAAAACGTCATAAACTAAAGAGATCAAATGGAAAAGAGACCGTCTTTCTTACAGTTATATAGTTCTATGTTCACTTTTAGGTATTTATTCTTTTTGGGTCTGTGAAAAAGAAATTTTACAAGTTTTTTTTAATTAAAAAAAATAATAAAATAAGAGAACAAAAAATGATTTGTTTATATACCCCCCATACGTAAGATCCCGGCATTATTGATTAGAATATGGAGAGGCTTTGAATGTTGATCCCACTCAATTGCAAATTGACGGACAGAGCTAAGAGTGAGCAAATCTAGTTCCATCACCTGCACCATGATTATTGTTATGTATGTCTTTGTCAACAAAACATAGCCATTTCAACTCATCACATTCTTTCCTCAACTCAGCTCATCTATTTTTAAAATACTCAATCATACTCTATATTGTTTGTTACTTAATTATGCTATCTTATTTATTTATTTATTTATGCTATAAACTTAGAAAAAACAGACTGCACGACTCTGGCTTTATTTAGGTCTGAAGAGACAATTAGCTCTATGTTTGCTTGCATGCTTCTATAGCTAGTAGTTAAGTACTTTACAAAAAGTACTCGTGATGCAATATTAGGACCCCACTATTGAATATTCCATACTTTTAGTATGTTATGGCGCTCTAGAGATTTTATATTTAAATTTGATCACAAGATGCCTCACAATTTCTGTATGAATACTTTTGTTGTTTACAAATAATAAATAAAAAAAGAACA
This sequence comes from Parasponia andersonii, assembly GCA_002914805.1. Classification (NCBI taxonomy): domain Eukaryota; kingdom Viridiplantae; phylum Streptophyta; class Magnoliopsida; order Rosales; family Cannabaceae; genus Trema; species Trema andersonii. The sequence goes on from JXTB01000171.1 coordinate 259,854, forward strand.
GAAGTGAAATCTTAATTGATTAAAACCGTATTTAATCACAAGTGCTCAAAATGTAAAAAGGTGAAATATGAACTAAAGCAGTCTACATGCATAACAGAACAGGTCCATTAAGGAAGCAGGGCAGCCATCCCTCCACTCTCCTACTTTATTAAAAAATAAATAAATAATTGAAAAAAAAAAAAAAAGAAATAACCGAATTTCAGAAGAACCAATTATTTATTTCTTTTTAATATTTACCTCCACATTGAGGGTTCTGCCATATTCATGTACTTTTGATCTCCATTGGTGAGCAATTTCATTAGCAGCATTAACATTCCTACAAGCCATGACAACATGGGCACCGGCCATGGCCAGCTCTCTGCTTGCATCAAAATCAAGACCACAAGATATTATTATGGCTTTGACACAATCCAATAAGAAACAAGATGACAAATTGAAATTCCACACATTCTAGTACTGCACGAGTTTAATTAGCTATATTTTGACCAATTTTGTATCATATCTGAACCATTTGTACTTGGTGACATTTCATGAAATTCTATACATGTAAATGTGTGTGTGTGGAAGGCCATAAACCTTTTTCGTTGATTTTCTCGAATTGAGATCATCTACTTTAATGAAATATGCCAATTATACAGCGTCCTAATGATAATAACCGTCTTGCTGTCTTCTAAATAATAAGAAGGGTTAACCCAAAAAAAAAAAAAAAAAAAAAAAAAAAAAAAAAAAAAAAAAAAAAAAAAAAAAAAAAAAAAAAAAAAAAAAAAAAAAAACGAAAAAAACATGACAATATGCCAAGTATCTATGGTTTTCAGCCATTTTGGGCCACCCGTTTATCTAAAATTCATGACACAGCTTCTTTGTTCGCTTTTTTATCTCAAGTGTTTATCTCCCCAATTATAGACGTTTCTGAAAAGTTGCTTAAAGAGTACAACAATAGTAGAACTAATTTAAAATTTTGGTGCAAAGTAATTAACTAATATGAAGCAATATATGAAAATAATTCAAATTTTTGGTGCAAAGTAATTAACTAACATGAAGCGATGTATGAAGAGAGAGAGAGAGAGAGAGAGAACCTGGCAGTGTGGAGACCGATACCGCTGGTGGCTCCTGTGACAATAACATTGAGACTAGCCAAGTGGTTCGGTAGAAGAAGAGGGGAAGAACGAAGATTATATGTCAATAGCTTCTGCAAAAGGATTTCCTTCAAAGTCTCCCATATGCCCCTCAACCATGTTCTTCTCTCTAAGTCCATCCGCCTCTCTCTCTCTCTCTCTCTCTCTCTCTCTCTCTCTCTCTAGTTTGACAATTACCAATATAAACTTCCAAATACAAAGCAATTATATTAGTGGAAGTTACGCATCTTAGTTAACCGAAAAACTTGGTTCTAACCTTTTGAGACGATTCTGTCACTTTCTACAAAACCTTCCGAATCAAGTAAAAAAAAATTTTGTGACGGTATTGTACTTTGTGCATGATGATAAGAAAACGATATAACATCGCATCCTTGGTTTTATCCGTTGTGATGTAATTAGGATTTAAACATGTCAATTTATTTTGCAAACATAGACATCAAGATTATAACATTTCGACAACTATAGGATCATGGGCGCTTCCGTAATTAATGCCAGTGCATCACATGGACATTAAATAAACCAAGTTTAATTGTAGGAGTAGGTGGCAACAGTAGCAGCAATTTAATTCGTGTTTTTTCTTCTTTCTTTTTTTTTTTTTTTTTTTTGGCGCCTCGTCTGTGTTAATGCAAAGCTTAAACTAACCGCGTGAGATTTAAAAATATACAAACGTTTCACTCGTCAAGAAGTGGGTGAAGTACGTTCATTTAACAAGCCTGCGAAGCAGAAGCACCCAGTAGACATGAAAAAATGCCACTAGCAATAATGGAGCTAGGCGAGTTTTGATCGTACATCAATATCAAGGATTGTCACATACTGATATTGTACTCCCCATATAATTAATAAAGACGTTTAGGAGTGACACTTTCCAACATATACCCTTGTCACATGCCTACATAAAGAAAAAAGATCCAGTTCCTGAATGGGTAATAGCGTAATTATATTAGTCAGACCATCGACGTGGCTGTTAAATCAGGAAAACAGATTACATGGTTTACATTTATAGATTAAAGACAGCAGAAGGAACATTACCATTAATTAGATATCACACTTCATGTAATTCATATTTCCTGCTCTTGCTCTTTCAAGGGAACGTGATAATTAATTGCAGAAAAGTAGTGCCAGTTGGCCCGTACAGCCAGCTGGCACATCAGGTCAACTCTTGGATCAATTTTTTGAGCAGGTCGGCCCCATCTTCACAATGCTAGTAGTAGTAGTACTACAATTAATTTATTTAGTGATAATATTTTACTTGGTTCTTCCGGCTCATAACCTCGCACTCTATACTTCTTATGCCAATTGTTGGGCTGGATCATCTGATTTGTTTTTCGATAAGAATCTCATGAAAATTAAAAAACCACAGATCGAATAACTAATGATAGTGTTAATGATTTCTAAGCCATATATCATATTCCTACCTTGGATCTATGTCGCAAAGCTGAATTTTGTTATGTTATGCACGATAAAAAATAATAACCCGTGAATAGAGGAATATACAATGAGGTCACATATGACAAGATACTAGTAAAATATTATGTACATAGTACAACCACCTCGATTAATAAATTAACAAATTTCACATGCCGGATATTCGGTGATTCAATTACACAAGGAAAGGTTTAAATTGGAAAACAAAAGAATAGTTCAAAATAAGTGACAAATAGCTGGTGACAGTAACGGGTCAAAATCAATATGCAATTCACTAGCAAAACTTCAATAAATGTAACATCAATTACAACACACGGACTATAACTTAAACCAGGAAACGTCATATCACAATCAATCAAGAGTTGACCTCAAAGTAGACCTGTACCATTTTTAAATTTTGGGTTGAAAAGTTTAGCTGATAAACAATGTTACGATAATCCCACAAGTCTAAAACATAATATAAGCTTCTAAGATCAATATAATGAGAAGTATTTAAATTCCTCTTATAAATTACAAAGACAAGATAGCAAACAAACTGCCATCAAGATATCATTCTCTTGAGGGATACGTGTTCATGTTCTAAAGAGCTATAGTGGTAGAAGTCTGAGAAACCAGGAACGTATCCATCCTATTACAATTTACAGTAATAAGCTGACATGCAAATTTAAATAAGACATAATTAGCCCAAGCACTACATCTCACTGACCACAGAAGGGTAAAAAAGAATGCTTTTATCCGCGTACATGAAAAGAGGTACTAGAATAGGTAATTAATAACATTCAACAGTAACCGACAATCTACGTAATATTAAAGCTTTCAGAGGATTTTGCCTTTCTAGTAGTCGAGGTTGCCCATTGATGGAATCCCATTGCTTGAGTTTCTGAGGTCCTGTCGGTTGACGTAGTCATCACAAGGGTTGTTGCCATTAGAAACCTTGTGGTTTGGGACAGAACTTGCAGGGGTAAGGCCTTCTTTGCCCATTTGCTGCACTTCAAGTGGAGACAGTATCTTGATATACCACACATTGTTTACAAACTCCCTGGGAAAAAAAGTGATAGCAATTAAATAGATGTACATTTAATAATGTAACAAGTAAGAAATAACAATAAATAGAAACCAACCATAAAGGATGTCAAATTTCTCATTAGTTTTGACAGCTTAAAATTGGGTACTACATATTCAATGCAATCACTCCAGGAAACTCAAAACTCCCAAGGTCTTAGGCATGAAGAAGTCTATGAATGTGTCACATTTCGCTAAGTCTAGACTGAAACAATTATTTCCGAGTTCATTGATTGTGTTTGTACATGCAGGCTGCATAGCATCCAATCCATGTGATTCAAGACACTCCAACACACTAAAATGAAGACCATATACATGCACTGATCCTACCTATTCTATTTATTCTGGAAGAATCTGGACGCCAATCTGGTATTTGAAGTATCCATCAGAGAAGCTTACTATGTTCCTCTAAAAAGTCAAAACAATTTAAATGCACCAAGATCCAAATGCGACAACATAGGTTAAGCAGGAAAAAGTTCACTTTCAGTCACTCTCACCCGCATTGAACTGCAAGTAATCCCAATACCCAAGAATTAATCACAATGATCATGATTCATAAAAGATCCGTTATCGGACGAGGAACAAATTTTCCCCATCTATAAGGAACTCGAATCGTTGTGCTCTACCTCATTTTCCTACTTGTTTTCCACAAAAACCCATTCATGCTTTGGACATTCTGTAAATCCGTCAAACAAATTTTTCCTCTATTTTGCCCTTTCTTTTCCCTCTTAATGACAATTCTGAGTAGAATAGTGACACTGATTGAATCAACCTCATTCAAAACCTGGTAAAAAAGCACTAGAAATGCTTTTTATTTCTTTCTACGTTGTTCCCCATCATTTCTGACATTTTTCTCAAGCAAAGTCAACAATCTAAAAACAGTGAATCCAACCAGTTCAAGATTACTCCAAATGTTAAGAGCCCACAAACTTAGATCAATGAACTTTACAAGAATATCTTGAAGTAAAATGGCAAGAACGTGTTACCACCGACAAACCAGCTCCCACATATGATCCTAAATCCTGATCTTGTACAACATACTACAGCATCTTGCCTGTGATCCTACAATACTAACTGAAGCAATTTTCCGCCACTCTGTCAAGCACTGCATCTAGCAAATTTCACTTATTTGCTAGCCCAAAAACTCATTACATTTTTGTGTCTGAAATCCCCTTTCTTAAGAATTCTATTTACCTTTCCAAGATTCTCTACTTCCGCCTGTACATTATAACTACAACAAATATAATGGAAAAACACAACTCAAGCATGTCAGATATTAGCATGTATCAAGCTGCTAACCGCATCAGGCACCTTTGTAGGAAAATCTTGATCCTTTAAAATCAACCATTCACAAACCTTGAATATGAAGATGCATGTTTGCAAACTTGAAACTATGTTAACAGCTTCTAGTCATCATGCAATTGCCTTTATACCCTAGTCAAGTGAGCCATACTGCTGTCTGTTTGTGTGTGTGTGTGTGTGTGAGACAGAGAGAGAGAGTGCCACAGATGAAACAGAATTCACTCAGCAAACAGCATCAAAATCTAAAGTTCCTGTATGATTTATTTTATTATCCATACGAAATCTGTAGTTCTAGAAATGCTTGTACAAACAAATTTTACTAGAATATTAATTACGGGACTCACTGCCAAGGGTCATCACCGAGGAGAAGAACATCATTCTCCCGGTCTACAAATACAAGCTGCCAGCCTGATCTCTGAGGGTCCTCCAGTTGGCCTTCAAGGCCAAACATACGAGCGAGCTCACTGCGCAGTTCATCATAACTGCTGAACTTGGAAATATCCAGTGACCTCCCGAAGGACCCTGACTTATGAACCTGTCAGAATTAAAACATTTTAATAAGACAACAGATATGGCAACTACAAGGAACATTCAATAGAGTGCCACAACATCCACAAGTGAAGATTGTCAAAGATACAAAAGTCAATAGTACCAGTTCCAAACAGCAAAAAAAATTAAACTACCTACTTCAATAAAAGAAATTACAAACATCAAGTAAATTTTGTTACCTTCACAAAGGTTCTAGTCGGTGGATTCACTTGGTCCCCATTTTCGGACGGCAAGAAACCCGATTCATCTACACAACTTGAAGTAGTCATGTCCAAGTTAAGGGGAAAATCAGTGCCTGTGGCACTTGAATAACTCGAAGAACCAAATGCCATATTCAGTGAATCATTTTCACTGCTAATGTTTCTAAGGTTTGACATCCCATTCTGCATCACGAGAGATGAGGAATCAATGTTAACCCCAAACAAAAGATTGCTTTGTGGGTCAGTAGCACCTTGGTATGCAGAGTACTCTCTACCAGGAAATGGAGGCAAAGTAGTGAGATCAGAAACATTTGACGGTGGTGTACCTAACTGTTCCACCTGGGGCAGTACACTTTGAGCAGCTCCAGAAGGAATTTGTGGTTCAACTTTGGCTAACAATGAAGAAGAAGAGATAACAGAGTTGGAACCACTCAAGTTAAGCAACTGGGATCCTCCATTCTGGGATAACGAACCTAATATACTATGGATTTGGGAAACATCAGAAGAAGATATGGGATTCCCGACAGAGTCAGGAAAGCTTGGCTGCTGGCACTGTGAAGGGATGGCCTGCAAAGATGGAGATTGGGACTGAGTACCAGAGGAAAAATTAGATAGAGCAGACATGACATTTGGAATCTGCTGCTGAACAGACAGCTGATGCAACTGCTGTGACGGTTGAAGCTGTTGTTGCTGCTGCTGCTGCTGCTGCTGATGTTGTTGTTGTTGCTGCTGTCGCTGATCATTATACGGGTGGTAACGCTGCAACTGTTGTTGCAGAAGCTGAGGCTGAGCAGGAGCCTGGTTTTCCTGAAAGCTCTGAAGAAAAGTATTTTGAGGTTGGGATTGGGGTAACATTTGCCTCTGAATCAAAGCAGCAGGCCCATTAGAAACATTTTGAGATTGTTGGAATGGCAGAAGAGATTGAGCTGAACATTTTGAAGGATCCACTGCCCTCATTTCCTGAAGTGCAGCAGCTGCCATTGCCTGGTAGACATCAGGTTGTAGACCTGCCATGGAAGTCCAGGGTGTAATCCCAAGCCCCTGAAAGTTCAATGATTGAAGCCCTTGATCTCCAACCCCTCCTTGTAGCCACATCATAGGAGAATTAATGCTCATATCACCATCTTTAAGAGCTGAATTGTACAATTAAAAAATACATAAAATAAAATTAATAATTAGCCAAAGGTCAAGAAGGCATGTTTCTTTTCCAGACTCAGAAACTAAAATCAATAATACCATGGAAAGAGGGTAACCCTGATGGCCAGGGTCTCTTCAGTCTGAGAGGAAATGGCGACGGATACATCGGAAATGTTGTTAATGGCTCAATCTCCCACAAAGAGACTCTTGGCTGTCTCTCCCCTGCTGTAGATTCATCCCAACCAACCTGCATTAATACAAAACAAGTTGTGAACTATATTTTTATATGACAGCTGAACTGACACTAGTTTTTAATTCAAGTAGAAATTTGTTTCTTTCACAATTATCAAATGCTTTGGCAAACCTTCACAGAGCGCCAATGTGAATTTGGCCAGCGAACAGGATCCAAGTCACTAATGCCAGTGATTGTTCCCATGTATCTGGGCAAAGACACGATAACCCAATAAGCAAAGTATTCCACAGTTGCGTATGCATGTAAATGTTGAACTAGAAACATCTAAAAGGAAAGAAGTATTAAATGCTTGATTAACTTATCTTTTTGATAAGAACTGTTATTGAAGTAGAAACAAAGGACTAGGCAGAGGACCTAGGGGAGGACTAGGCAGAGGACCAAGGGTCCTCCCCTAGCAAAAAAAGGAAGGGGAAAAAAAGCAATAACAACAAATGACTTAAGCCACATTGTTCCAGTTCGAATGTGGATAACACACAGCACTCCAACCATTGAAATACAAATTTATAATACCAGAGCAAGTAAAAGTATCTATCAGGACAAAATTACTACAAAAGCAGCATATAAACTTGGGGAGATAGGGTAAGAAAGCGCAACCACTTAATAAATGTGCAACAGACAATCTTGTCTTACAAAGTACTACAAATTATTGTTAAAAGTGCACAATAATATGAAGCGCAGTATGGATAGATTAAGATCTACAACATTAGCTAGTATGAATGTTATCAGCTAACCACAACATTAGCTAATAGGAATATTATCAGCTAACCACACCATTAAAATGAGAAACCTCGACCTATCACAAAGGCACATAAAACTTGTGCTAAAATAGACTCATCTTTCTCCTTATCTGTGACAGCCAAAATATAAGTAATAACTAATATTTGGACATTCAAGCAAAAAAACTAATATTTGCACAAACAAGCTTCCAATCAAGTAATTTAAATATATACTAACAGAGGCTGATACTTTGGTATATGAACAGTCCTAAAAGAGCAATGGATCAGCAAACAGCATCAGCGAAGAGAGTTGAAGTGTAGGTGACTGACTTTCAGATCAGTAATAGTGAAAAAGAAAATCACTTCTCAAGAACGAAACATGCCCCTGAGTTTTCTCCTTCAATTGAAAGTCGTGTTAATCAACATGAGCCCATCCAATTGGGATATCAGAAACAAGGAACAGTACCACCAAGCAACCCAATAAAAAACAGAACATAAGAACACATATTAGAATCTTAAAACCATTGTCCAAAAGAACCCAGATAGTGCTACATGTACCACAACTACTTGCTTTGTTCGAATTTCGAAACCCGACTTTACATGCAGGAAGAAGTATAATTGACCACAAACAACATATAAACTACACACAGAATCAACACCTACCGCCGGACGCTTGACTCTTCAGTCTCAAACAGCATCCTAAATCGCATGCCCACCGAAACGCGTGTATGATAGACAGCTTTGACATATTTTGCCAAGGGTATGACAAATTCCGATGGACTTGCCCTACGAAGGAGGTAAATCAAATAGAAATTAGTAACTACACATCAGAAATTTCAAATTGTGGCACAGGGAGATACCTTGGATTATAGAAGATTGTAAAGCGACTATTAGTGGCAGCTGCATGAGCAGCAGCAGCAAGAAGACCAATGTGCATGCTGTCACTTGATAAGACAGATGAGGGCATGACAGTCTGCGGACGATTTGCTCGCCGGATACCCAATAGTAGCTGATTCTTTTCATTCCTGGTGGAATACAATGCATTTAAAGGAAATCTATAACTAGGACAGTATCATATCCTATGGCACCATTTATAATTGACAAATAAGAAATCGAACCAAGTTATGAAAGAAAAATTATAGATAACAGATTCTAGTATTCTACTCAGCGAAGTTATGAAAAAAGGTACTTTATCACACATTCTCTATATTTTTAAATGGAACACTCAAAACAGAGATAGATTTACAAACTTCAGGATAATTACTTGTCAGAAAACTAGATGCACTTATCTCTCTCATATTGCAAGCTAAAAAGAGTAAATAGATAATTCATAAATGGAAGAGCAAAATCATAGCAATATCCAAGTCCAAACCAGATAAAAAGGACAGAATCTCCAGCAACGAGTCTCTTTGCACTAACAAACACACTCCATCCTGTTGTGAGAAGATGTCTTTTGGGCTGACCTGAGAATTCAAAGCAGAACGAGAAAGTTACAAATCTGGAATTGCAGATTTAGTATGTCTAAACCAGCTTCTCTTTGTCACCGAGGAAGAAACGAAGAATCCCCTTATAGTCTGATAATTCAGCTTTGAAGACATTGTCAACCAAAGGCAAGGTAAAAATAGATCTGACAATTGCTAAATTCGTGGTAGCTCACTTGAATGTTAGTTAGTCTAGTACAACTAAGATAAATAATTATAAGAACATTTTCTTGCTTTCTGGTCTCTGCAATGATGGATGTTTAAATTCTTGCCTGATAATAGACTGTTCCTCTAAACAAAACAAAAAAATAAAAAATAAAAATAAAAGCAAAACAAAAAAAAACAAAACAAAATCAGATGACAACAAGAAGGCTTACTAATGTGACTATCCATCTGGTTTTTCACTCTTGATAATTCTCTTCTTTCAATCTATTTTCTTTCCTGACATTACACTTTTGGCAGCTGCAACGGTTGTGTCTTCCCCAATCCATTCAACTTGTCAAAGCACAAATGCAAAACCCTAAAGTGGAATTTCAGGCATTCATATCTCTATTACTTTCAGCTGTTCCACAGTTCACTTACACCAGACCCCATTGATCATACTACCTAGATAGAGTGCAGGCAAGACTCGAGAGTATACATGTAAAGGGAAGACAGAACTAACAAGGGAAATATAGAAGGGACTATGTATAACACCTAAACGAACTTGCTTCCTTTGGTATATCTCCTTCACAAGAAAAGCATATGCCTAAATCATTATCTTCATGAAAACGTCTATCCTGACAATGCAATTTTGATTCTGGGTAGGTTCTATTTCAAATAGTCGCAATATAATTGTAGCAAGTACCTTCACAGGATAGGAAAGTAAACAACAAAAGTAATAATGACAAAGAATTTTTCAGCTTTTGAAAAATGTAATAAAAACACCAGCTGCTTCAAGTTCTAAAATTCAAACCGGAAAATAGAACATGTATCAAGAGACAGTTGTATAACTGAACTGCAACTCCTGATGTTACTCTACCATCAAAACCAGTGCAGCCTTTATAAAATTTTTTGGAGAGGTCTAAGTCAGAATAGACACAAATAAAGTCTAGCAACTAATAAACATAAACTAAACAGAGTTCTCAATAAATTCAGTTTAATTAAACGCACCTCGAAATATATGTCTAAACTTCCATTCATTATCATGAAGATCTCTCGCAATTAGTTCTTGAGCTGGGGGCTGCTGTGTATAATCCTAAAGAAAAAATCCAGAAAAAAATGATTGATGAACCAAGTTTGTAACAAACAGGACCAAACAATGAACTTATAATGAATACTTTATTTATAATTTATATAATAAAAAAAAGACTTACAAGAGGAGGAAAGACTTTTTCCGCTGCACGGCGGGGAACAGAGAATCCTCCATGAGTGCTAGTATCACTTGCAGTCAAAGTCTTGCAGAAATAATTTGTTGGCTGTTTACTAGGAGTACCCAATTCTGCAGGCAGCAGGTACACATCCTTTTGCTCTTGCTACCGGCCGGAAGAAAAGTATGTCAAGACATGAACAAATAACATGCAAGCAAATGAAAAATCTTAAACAAGGGAAAGTGAAGTACTGGACTCAGTGGTTGCAGGGTCATTTGAGCATACACTTCATCTGTTTCCACATCTGCCTGTTCATGATAGAACCAAAAAGTTATTGAAGGGGGGAAGCAGTGCACGAAAATGTCCAAAGCATATAAATAACAATTGCACTCACATGCATAGTCACATTGTGAAGTTGACAAATTAGCTGTGGAGGCAAGTTGGGGTAATTGGGTATATGAGCATCCACTTCCTTGTTGGTCGAAGCAGCAACCTGCCCAGGAAGACAAGTTATTACTGACAGCATAGAAGAATAAGGACATGAGATGATGAGAAGTATGGTGTGCCTAAGGGAAATATACATATTAGTATGTTAGTGCTAGAAGCTTAAACTAAACAAGCAAGAACATCTGTCTACAACATTTTAGACACCACCAAAGGCATTAAATGAGAGTTGTAAGAGATCATATTGTTACATGTAACTATCTTGAATACAACTATCTAAAGTACAAGGATTATAAAATGTAGCAATTTATGGGAAAGGTAAAAAGATCCTTATAGCTTCCTTCCAAACAAACTATCCATCAAACAGCTAAAAATCTAACAACCCATAACATATAGCACTTGGCACAATGCCATACATAAACTTAGTAAAAGTCATAATAAAGGAAACCAAACGAATTTACTTCCATGATGATTCTAAAATAGTTCGTGCATTCTGCAGGAAAGTTGGAGCTGTTCCTAAGACATAGACAACATAAAAGCCACTCACTTCAACCACATAATTACGTATATAAGAACCATTCTTAAACGACAGACAGATCAACATAAAAATTCTATAAACTCAAAACACTTCAACATCTAAATTCTAAGCAGGCTTTCAACAATAAATGACATAATGATCTTTTCATTGATTTATTTAAATTTGTAAGAATCAAAAGTTAATGAAGACATAATAATTAATTGTACCAACCTGCTCACTATGACCCTGTGGAAAGTACACTACGCGACTTCCAATAGGAGGTAAAGACACCAGAGGACCTGCACATGCATGCCATAGCTCTGAATTCAAACATTTCTTCTCCCCTGCACATAGTTCCACCGATGGCATTAATATACACAGCATTATAGATTCATATCATTAAATACACATCATCCAACAATTGGAATACAATACAAGTCACCAGACTCTCCACCAAAATCCGAACTAGAAATTACAAAATAAGTACTAAATTAACAGCTCAACCCCTCTCGCCGGGGGGGGGGGGGAAGAAAAAGGTAATAAATTCAGGGATTAGGATTAGTATTCACGCAGATTCATCCACCTCCAGCTTATCTATCTTAACATAACCCGAACAGACATGAGCACATGAGATAGAATTCGAAAATGGTATAATACAATTCAATCACTCCAAACTATATCCATATAAACACGCAGATACGTGCATGCAAACCAGCTCCTTAAATACAAATAAACGAACAATCTCAAACAAAAAGAAAAAAATCTTGCACAAAATGACATTCCAATAATCATGATTAATAGATGAGTCAAACAAAGTATTACAAACAGGGCAGGTCCAAACTAGAGAACCCATATTATGCACGCATAATTAGAGCCGTCTCAACACATAACAAGTAAGTACCAAGTTATAAGCCAGTAATGATACAAACAGATTAAATAACGAAGGGCTTACTTACCTTCCTGAGTCTGATGATTAAACCCGGATGAGGACGACAAAGAAGAGAGTCTCATTCTTCAACAATGACAGACAAGAAAAAGAGAGAAAAAGAGCACAAAACACTTCTACAAGCAACCGAAATCCGCCTGAGCTTCACCAAACGAACTCGAACCAAAAAAAAACAATCCACCAGTCCTCTCCTTAATCAAACCCCATTAAGCACAGATATGGAACCCATTACTCAAACCCCTACTTGTCGTCCGTACCATCAAATGCAGTGAAAAAGCAAGCCCACCCCCCCACCCCCCCAGCTCAGGACCAGAAAAAATTAACTGAAAAACCCAACACTATCATCCAAAACCAGTACCAATACAGAACACAACCCGTCTAACCCTCATACGAGCCAGATCTTCTTAACCCCAACCCTAACCCCAAGAACAAGTACGGCCATAATCAAACTCAACGAAAACCCTAAAATCCGAAACTTTCCCCGAAAACCCAATTCGCAGCTCCGACCCGAAAGCTCCTCCGAAACCCTAAAATACCCAGATCTCAGAAATGGAAGGCGTACCAGAAACAGTAAGCTCCAGGAAGAAAGCAAGTACTATAATAATAACCCCTCTGTTGAGCGATAATGAGTGAAGCTTTTACTGAGCTGAAAATGGCATTTCTAGGAAGCTAAGCTCTCTCGTCTTTGTGGGTTCGGATTTGACTACGGACAGAGAAAACCTTTGCTTGAGCAGCAGAGAGAGAGAGAGAGAGAGAGAGAGAGAGAGAGAGAGAGAGAGAAGGAGAGAGAGAGTGTGTGTGTCTGAGAGAGAGATTTTCGGTGGAGAACTTTATTTGGGGTCTTCGTTTGAAGGGCTTTGTTTGGTTTGGTCTACCGTCAATTAATACAGTGGTAATTATTGCTGGCTGTCACTTTTTTTTTAATGTGTGTATATATATAGATATAGAGAGAGAGAGAGAGAGATGTATCTATAGGAAGAGAGAGATAGAAATAGAAGAGCTGGACAGAAAGTTTGAGGTGTGGGGTAATGTCCCTAGGGATGGCTGTCAGAAGCATTAAGAAAAAATAATAAATAATAAACAATAATGAGAAAAAGAAAACCAAACTTCCACCAAAATCTAGGACTTGATCTATTTTCTCCCCTAGATTTTTGCTCAATTAGCTTAGCTTGGCAATCATCACAAATTATCCAAAAGAGTATTGTCACACGACACATGAGTAAGGTGTAGCATCCATATGAGCTCTATATTTTTATTTATCATAGTCATTTATTTTTCCTATCCAAAATCCTTTTCTGTCTTAGTAAAGTAACATTCCCCACAAATCATTTAAATAAAATTACATGACATTAAATTGATAAACGTATTTTGTCTTTTTTTTTAACTTTTATTTTTTAAGTATTAATTAAGAAGTTACATCATTTAAATTATGTATTTAGAAGGAAATGTGAGAGCATCTTTTCGAGGTAAGAAAAAATATTATTGTGCTTTGTATTTTTCTTTTCTTTTTTCTCACTTTGTAATTACTGTTTAATTTTGTTACGTGTCTTAGGTTTTTCTCAGACTTTTGTAACATTTTCTCTTGATTTATGAGAAGCTTATCTTTTGGGGATTTCCTTATAAATGAAAAGACCATTGAATTATTGCTTGCACAAAATTGTGACATGAATTAATGCAGGGATAATTGAGGAGTAAAATTATGGACATTAGTTTTCATCCTTATCTCATTATCCTTATTATATTGGGCCAATATATTGAATTGAGTACCAATATTTTGACCTTTTTTCTCCCTTTTTTTTTTTAAGGCGGAAGAAGTTTTGACTGAATTTCAAGGAAATAGTCGTATGCACAATGAGCACCAAAATTTAGAGGATTTGTTTATTTCCTTTTTTTCTGTAAAGAATCTAATCCCCTAGATTCTGATATTTTTTTTAGCTATTAAAAAAACTTACCCATTACAAGAGGATGGAAAGGTAATGAAAATGACTTGGCTAGCTATTATCAAATACTTTTGCATAGGGTTTTGCAATTTTGTTTTGGAAGAGTAATATAAAAACAAATTTAAATTAAATTCAAGAAAACGTTAACTGTAACTTTTGCATAAAGCTTATGATTTTAGTTTCAACTTTTTGAATGCAACTTAGGATTTTATGATGGAAGTTTGTCTATCTTTGAGCTTAGTACCACTGTGCCCAAAACATATGTCATGATTAATTTTATTTTATATATTTATTTGTTTGATAGGTCAATGTCATGATATTTAGTTCAGCAGTTTAGCATGTTGCAGTACTCTATCTCGGCGGACTGGAAGCAGGATTCTGGCCAAAAATATTTTTTTTCTTAAAGAAAATGGTAGCTGGTAGTCCATGAAATATTTCTCAATTCCGGTGCATTTATTATGACATTTCCTTGAATCTTCTCAAATTAATTATATTAAATCGGAAATTTAAATCCTCAAATTTAGATTCTGTAAAATAATACTTTGAGATTAATAATTTTTAAAATTAATAACTTAAACTGATTTTTTGACTAATTTTAATAATTAAAAAAATAATATCTTACATTAAAATTATATTAGTCCTTATTATTCTCCTTAATTTTGAGAATATTTTGGCCTTTTACTAATTAAAATTATTCAAAAAATCAACTTAAGGTATTAATTTTTATCAATTCTTAATCTTAAAGTATTATTTTTACAGAGTCCAAATTTCAAAATTTAAATTGCAAAATACCCAAACTTGAAAGAGTTTTTTCACAATTCACCCCTTTCGATATTTAAATTTTGTTATTGAACCCAACGCTTAACTTAGCCAAAAAAAAAAACTTGCCTTTAAACAAGTTTCAATAAAAACTCCATATTATGAATTACGCATAACATATTAAGAATTAAAAAATGTCAATAAGCATCTCTCTCTTTCTATATCTTTTTTATTAGACATATAAAATGGTTAAATTGTCCTCGTGCATTTGCAACGTTTCGAGATTTGCAAAAAGGGAGTCTATTTTCATTCTTCTTTATACTCTTCACACACATTTTTCTAATAATTTCTTTTAAAGTGGATCCGTTATCACATCTTTACTAAAATCACCCCTCATCAAAATTTCAAATTCAATTTGTCCTTATTATACCCCCTCTATTCTATAGAAATAGCCTTTTACAATCAAAGTTCTATTTTCCTTTTCTACATCCATCTTTTTCTTCTCCTCTATCGATCCAGAAACACTCATATTTTTTTTTCTATAATTCTTTCATTTCCCCTTTCTTCATCCAACAATAGGTTATTATCCATCTTCATATCTTTTTTAGTATACACCATTCTTTGTCCTTGGATTTAAAATTAATTTTTTGCTACGTGGATTTTACCCACCGTAAAACGATCGATATGCAAGAAAAAAAACTCACTAACCTACCATTATTCAATATATATGTATGGGCACCAATATAGTAGTTTTTTTTTTTTTTTTGCCTATGTATAGATATCAATTTGGTCAATAAAAATTTATCATGCATATTTTTTTATAGTAAAAAGTAAAACAGAGAAATAGTATTAATGATACATGTATTTTTATACATTTCATTATAGCCATTAAATCATCATTAGACGATGATCCAACGGCTAAAAAAAATACTTACACATAGGTAAAAAAAATACCTACTAAACTGGCAACCTATATGTGTGTGTGTGTATATATATATATATATGTATATATATTGTTGACACCAAAAATTAGTTAAATGTCATCAAAATTAATATAACAACGCGATTGTTCTTTTGATTTTTAGCAAAAAATGACACAATTTTATAGTGGTTAAGTTAGAATTGAAATAACATACATCTATTGTAGTCGATTTTATTGAGAATTAGTAAGAAGAATTTTACAATAGAATCTTTTAGGGCTTCAAATTCGATCCCTTTTATTTTTGTTTTGGGATCTATGTATAATGTTTAAAATGGATTTACTATGGTATTATTATAGCAAGCAAGTGGTAGTAGTTGGAAATAATATGGAACTGTTAAGAGCGGTTGAGTTTGTATCTCCCACTATTTTGTTTAATGTGCCACAATAATTTTATCAATAATTGAGGGAATTATTGAGGTGGGTTTGCTCTCTCTTATTTCTCTCGTCGTTTATTCGAGTAGTTCGCATTATTTATAATGATTGACGTGATCGTATCAGAACAGACTCAATGAGTGATGATTCGAGAAACTAAGAAATTACGTATAACATATATATGTACATTTATCTAGAAGTATAAGGCTTGATCTACTTAGATTTTTTAAAATTTTGAGAACTGCCTATTAAACAAGATATAGTTTGGAGATTAATACCCATTTGTTTAGCTGTTTCAAAGATTTAAAAAAATAATAATAATCAAAGACCGTGATGTGGATAATATATATTCTATTTACGGTTTCGTCCTTAGAAGTAACTATATTAAGGGTTACTTTTGTGACAAAAAATTATTAAAATTAAATGTGAGAAGAGAACCCAAGGATGATAATACAGCCACGTGTGTTTTAATATCCAAGACCCTTAAATGTAATTATATTAGTAAATTGTAAAAGAAGAATCTTTTTACACACATTGACCTGAACAAATAACTTTTTTTTATACTTTTAAACTCTTTTCTTAAATAACATGAAAGTTTACTCGGTCATAAACTCATGACTGATTCCGCATTTTTTACGCGTATATCCTAGTTGGAATTTTATGTGCGTTTAGACATATATCCCAATTTAAATTTTTAATTTATTGCACGAACGTTTTTCGTAATCGCGGTATTATTAGAGTACTTTTCTTTTGGGTTATTAATAGTAATGCAGCCATTTTGCTCTTTAAATTTTAAATTTAAATATTAACAGTCTCCGAATTTTTAATATGTTCTAAAAATAGTCTCAAACTAAACTTCAATCAATTACCAAATGGGACTTAGTCAAGTGTTAACCATATGATGAGTACATTTAGAAAATAACATATTAAACTGTATACGACTTAAAGAAGAACACGATTTTAAAAAATAACATATTAAAGTGTATACGGCCTAACGAAATACACGATTCTAGAAAATAATACATTAAACCGTTATAGAATGTTTTGAAAATTTTATAATTATTTTAGATAAAAATATTTTTTTAAATAATTATATCAATAATATTTGTTAATTGGTCTCACTGTTTTGGGTGTAAATAAAAAATCTTAGGTGTAAATAAAAATATTTATATTTAAAATAATTATTAAATTCTCAAAACACTCAATAGGTCGTATACTATTTGATGTGTTGTTTTTTAGAATTGTGTACTTCGTTTAACTGTATACAGT
Organism: Parasponia andersonii; assembly: GCA_002914805.1. Taxonomy (NCBI): domain Eukaryota; kingdom Viridiplantae; phylum Streptophyta; class Magnoliopsida; order Rosales; family Cannabaceae; genus Trema; species Trema andersonii. The sequence goes on from JXTB01000171.1 coordinate 277,693, forward strand.
TTGATGTGTTATTTTCTGAAATCATATACTTCATTATGCTGTTTATAATTTGATGTATTATTTTCTGGAATTGTGTTGTCATATACAGTTTAATGGGTTATTTTCTAGAATTACTCGTTACGTGATCAATGATAACTCTATTTTTATAGAGTTATTTGTGTTTTTTATTAATTAAAATTGTGTGTCTTTGAGTAATTATAATCTAGATTTTAAATAATTTTAGCTATTTTATTTTATTTTATTCAGATTTGGTTTTAATTTAATTTTACTTTGTTTTGTTTATTTAAGTGTTTAACTTAATTAGGTTAAGTTAAATTATTTTATGTTTAATTTAAATTTTGAATTTGTTTTGGATTAATCTGATTTTGTTTGAATTAGAAAGAAAGAAAAGGAAATTCGGTTGAAATTAAAGGTGAAACGCGTGAGTGGGGGAGGAGAAATTACTCGCGTTTCAAACCGTTGGATCGATCAAGCTTGAGATCTGACCAGGAAGCGCGTGAATTGCCCTCGCGGAGAGGCGTGTGTAGGGGACAGTTGGGCCCCGCGCGGAAGGAAGCTGACGCAGGACTAGTGCTTCTCGGAATGGGGCATTCGGATTTAAATTCCAACTAGAAGTGGCCACATCAGCTATTCAAAGTCTTTTCTTGTTTGACCAATAAAACGCTAGAGTCGTGCCGAGCCTACCTTTTACATCCGTACATGATTATTGCCAAGGAATCATATATTGAATAGAAACGTGGGAGAAATAGAGAGTAAATGTATTACACAAATACTTTCTTTCCTCACCAATCACCTGTACAACGACTAGAATGTTGAGAGGAACAAAGCACACCATTCCTCCAAGGAGAGAAAGCGAGAGAGAAAGAGAGAGATGCAGTTAAGTGAAGTCTCTTTAACTGTACTATTTTTCTGTTTGGTTTTTTTTTTTTTTTCTGTTTGAAATAGATTTTATTTATAGGATGTCAATGGATCTTGGTTATGAATTTTAATTTTTCTTAGTTTATTTTTAATTCCAATTTCGTTATATTATCAAATATTTATTCTATTTGTGCTTAATACTTTTGATTAATTTGATCACTCAATTAATTGATTAGAAATTTTTAAACGAAATTGGAAGAGGATGTTTAGAATATGTTTACGAATAGAATAACATAAATTGTATGAGATAGGAATATACTCATAAGTTTATGCAGTTTTAAAAGAAATCGTAGAACTTAATGAATCTTTTGTTTAATTTAATTTGGATACGAGTATAGTAAATTATTAAGTAAAAATATTATTGCTAAGTCTTAGAAGATATTAGTAATATACGTTAGGATATTCTAATTGACACTTGGGTAAAGTAATTGGATTAGAAAGAAGTAATAAAAAATTAAGAAGATTGGGAAGGTGAAATTGGTGTCCTAGGTTATTTTTGTATTGGTATTTTCTCTAGATATTCTTTTGGTGATCTATTTAATTTAGCATTTTGTTTTTATTTTTAGTATTTTATTTTAATTTCTTTATTTTGAATTTTAATTTATTAGATAAAATTATGGTTAATCTAATTTCAGTAATTAGTAAGAAATTTTAGTTAATCAATCTCCATGGGATAATATCTTTACTTATCATTATATTACTTGTTTGTAATATTATGCACTTACAATTATTTTCACAACAAGTTTTTGAATAGAGTTATCAGTCGACACGTGACCAAGTTCCGCTTGATAATTGATGGAAATTTAGTTTGAGATTATTTTTGAAACATATTAAAAGTTCGAAGATAGTTAATATATTAATTTGAAATTTAAGAAGTAAAGTGGTATATAAGCAACAATTCAAGGGTATTACAACTAATAACCCTTTTCTTTTTGTATTGAAACCACATTCATTTTGTTGAGACCTTTATGAACTTGTTAATTTAAATTTATAATAGAGAATAGCTAATTTCTCTCATTAATCGATTTGAGATCTTCAGCCAAAAAATTTAGATTCTTAATATACTAAAGAAATTTGATAATAAAAATACTGGGTTGGATAGGGAACTAATTAGAAGCACTGAAGATAATGAAAAGAATAAAGAGTAAAAGGTATTGGGTATGAGCAAAAGAAATTAGGACAAGAGAAAGAGAGTGGGAAGAGAAAGGACAAAATTAAAGAATAGTTTTCGAATAATTAGAAGAATAAAATAAGTAAAAATTACCTTTTGAATTTTCATAAAGATAGTGGTTGTAGAATGGGGGATCATATTTGTACTCTAAGACGATCTTTAAAGTATTATGCTAAAAAATTGTGTGTTAATACTAGTTTAGCATGATATACCAAATTTAACATATATTTTTTGAGTTTTGCTCCAATGTATTTATACTAAAAGAAATGCTATTTTGCATCTTAAACGTGAATCTTATGTATAAAATATATTTTTTCTACTATTAGCTTCTATTATTTTATCATCTAATTACTTACCATAAAAATCAATTTCATCTATCAATTTATAATTACTCATATTCTACATGAAATAAACAAACCGGTTAATGTAAAAAAATTGTAAATAAAATTTTGTTGTCCTATCAATTCTAATTGATTATAATAAGTAAGTATAAATATGTAAATAAAATTTAATAGAAAAATATATATATACATACATTGAATTTCGGTAACATTGTGAAACATATAAATATTTTATATTTACATTGTGACTATTGTAAATAATATCACATACTAAAAATTAGCATGTGTTATTCTTTGTGTTATATTTAGCACAATAAATAACTCATGCTAAAAATTATGTCAGATATAGTATACTACTAGAAAGCTATCTTTTAGTCAAATGCTAAAATTTAGCATTGGTATGGGATTTGGCATCATTGGAGATGCACTAAATGGCAATAAAGTACCCCATTTTTTTTTAAAGGTGACTTTATTGTCATCTCTCTGTCTATTATCCTTATATTACTTCTAAAACTACTCACTAAATTAAACTTTAAAATCTAATAAATGCTTATTATATCCTTTAATATTCCTACACTATCCTTCAATTTTATTTCTATGTTCTTTTCCCACCCTTCTCGTCCTCTTTTATGACATACATGCCACTTCTTTTACTTTTTTTCCCTTCCGCTTCTTGTATTTTTATTTCTTTTCAACCATATAAACTCATGATTTCCATTTTACTTTCACTATATCAACCTAAATTTCTAAAGGCGGACATTAATAGTAGAAAAACTATCTACAGATTTTATTTTATTTTTTTTTTATAAATTATAACACAGAATTAAATTAAAAAAATGGTATGATTGCTATGTGCGCTCAATAATTCTAACAAGAATCAATTTTAACAATTGTATAATATATAAAGGCACTCAAAACTATTATGGCAAAAGAAAGCGCACAGAAACTGATAAAAATACTATAGTGAAAAGAAAGAAAAAAAAATTCATTGTTTTGTTAGTATTATCTTTTGAATCTTCTATCTCATTGTTCATATGGTTCAAATACCTCTTGTATAATAACAAAGAATAGATTTAATTAGCTCATACACAATAACTTAGGATTTAAGAGTTAGATGACTTTTGTCACGATCCAAAATCTGGGTCAATGGCAGAAGGAGAATTTCACAAAGATGGGAAATTCCTTGATTTATTTGAAAAGTGTCAAAAGTTCTAGTTTTATAAAATGGTCTATTTAAATAAAATAATTGGAATATGATCTCGTGAACCACTCTCACAGTTCGTATATACCATTAAATATAGATCGAATAAATACCGAAAAGAAAAATGTAAACCAAATATTAGTCCAAGCATCATCATCATCCACGTCAAAAATCAAACACCAGAATGGCATACATAAGTTCACAGATAAGATAGAATGTAGTAATCTTGGTTCAATGCTAAACAAAACCCAAACAATCCAAACACCATGACGACAAGCTTCAAGCATTACTAAGATGACGAACTATAATCAAAAGGACCTCTTACTCCTCATGATTACCAAGGTCGTACTGGACACTACCTGAGGAAGGAAGGAAGGGGGTGAGCATAAAATACCTAGTAGGAAAAACAAATATCTCGATCGAAAATATTTTAGTGATGGAGAATTCTAGCAAGGTTAGTTTAGTCCAAAACATACATATATATATATATGATCCAAACCAGAAATCTATATATATATATATATATATATATATATATATATATATAAAGTAGTGTAATCAAAACCATTCAATTGATATGCACATGACACAAATCAACCCATACCCATGAGCTCTCATCCTCTCATTTGTGGAAACCCAGGATGATGGCACTAAGTATGCCTAACAGCCTATCTGACACCTAAGCTCATATCCGGAGGGGACACCCATGTGTCGCCTACTAAACCTGGAGGGACAACTGAATTGCCTATGCATGCCAAATGGGGAGGTAATCAGAAGTAACAAAACTCTGCGCGGGTTTATGGACTCTACACCGATGGTGGGACACGCAGCACCACACTGTAAACCCACGATACTAACACGGTGCTCATGTATAATCCTATGACACGTGTAATATAGAACTGAAGTGTGAAAATAATCATGCTCGGGTTTTTCAATAAAATCAACATACTAGGTTTTATAGGAAAACGAGCAGCATAACGGCCCTATTTTTAATATACCCAAAATAATCCGCACTTAGAAAATTTCCAGAGCAATACAATATGTATATATCATACAATCAATTCCCATCACAAATGTTCAAGAAAACCAAAAATCACATTTGTTCTCATATGTTGCAGAAAATAAGTTTTATTCGAAAACGATATAAAACAGAGGTAATTGAGTCCCTACCTCGCTCGAATAGCGATACCACACTATCGAATCCTTAAGGTGTCGTTGACGATCGCCGGGAGGGTCGGGAACCAATTCCGAGCCTTCGACCGTCCTCTTGTGAAAAATCAACTTCTCAACGGAGTTTCAATTCCACAAACAGACCTCTTCACTGAATTCCTAGCACCCAAAATAGCTAGGTTAGACATATAACTTGTCCAATTCGGGTCTGGGCCCACACCAGACCGGTGGCACGCAAATATAGGCAAATCTCGACTGTCTGATCTCGATTTCCATGCCGGTCACCAAATATAGGCAATATATATATCAAACTTCCCCATTTTCCGAGTACAATTCAAAAATGACAACAAAAATACAATTCAATGGCCAGATCAAAAAGTCAAACTTAAACTCAAAATATCCAAAAAATGACAACTTTTGATTCAAACATTATGGGGTTAAGATATATATACCTTGACAATCCTTACGATGAAATAAATCCAACAAGCCCGATTTAAGGTCGAACGGAGGTCGGAATCGTCGTCGGCGGCCAAAAATCCGAAATGCCCACTTTGTCTTCTCCGGCTCCAGTGGTCTTCTCCGGCAGCTGCAACTGCTCGGCGTCGACTCCGCGCGGCACGGGGGAGCTTCGTCGGTAGGCTGCGTGGGCGGACGATGCCCGGGAGGCGAGCTGCGGCGGTGGTCCTCCTTCGGTCGAGGGAGATCCGAGAAAGAGAGAGAGAGCATCGGGGAAAAGAGAGAGAGAAGAGAGAGAGAGTGACTGGGAAAAAGGAACCCACATGAGTGGGAATATATGGGACTGTACAATTTTTCAAAAAATTGCACTATAGTCCCCGATTCCCAAATCTCTATTAATTCCGTCCCCCAAAAATTACAATTTAGTCATTCTGCACAAAACTTTTACAAATTAATCCCCCCCAATATTATATTTAGAAAACTGGTAAAATGTCCAAATTACTGTTTCAAAATCTAGATTTTTACATTCTCCCCTCCTTAAAAGAATTTCGTCCCAAAATTCAAATTATAAGTCAAGGTTTACATCACAATACAACTTCTGACTGAAGGTCAAACAAATGAGGGTACTTCTCATACATCTCCGTCTCGAGTTCCCAAGTAGCCTCGTCTTCTTTGTGATGTTTCTAAAGCACATTGACAAGTGAAATCTCTCTGTTGTGAAGCACCTTCAACTGTCTAGCCAACAAATGAACAGGCTACTCTTCATAGGATGCATCTTCTTGGATCGATATATGCACATACTGAACAACAAGAGATGGGTCCGGCGTGTACTTCTTCAACATCGACACGTGAAACACGTTATGCACGCGACCCAACTGTGCAGGCAGATTCAAGCGATACGCTACTGGTCTAATTCTCTCAGTGATCTCAAAGGGGCTAATATACCTTGAAGCAAGCTTACCCTTAACTCCAAATCTTGTAACACCACACCTTGGAGTCACTTTCAAGAATACGGAATCACTAGTATCGAACTCTACCTCACGCCTCTTCGGGTCAGCATAACTCTTTTGGCGACTCTGAATCTCTTTGAGTCTCTCTTGGATATCCTTGATCTTCGGGTTCTGCCCAACACAAAGGCGATCTACACAGCCTTCCATACAATACTTCATATGAAGCCATACCCACACTAGTTTGGTAACTGTTATTGTAAGCAAATTCTACCAAAGGAAGATGATCATCCCAATTCCCACCAAAGTCTAGTATGCAACAATGTAGCATGTCCTCAAGAATCTGAATGGTCCTTTCAGACTGACTATCTGACTCCGAATGGTGAGCCGTACTGATATCCAACTGCGTACCTAATGCTTTCTACAAGGCTCTCCAAAACTTAGAAGTGAACCTTGGATCTCTGTCGAAGACTATGCTTGAAGGCACACCATGCAAGCGTATGATGTTCTCCACATATAGTCTACTGAGCTTAGTAAGTGAGTAGTCCATCTAGATTGGTATAAAGTAAGCACTTTATCAACTGATCGACTATCACCCAAACTACGTCATTCTTCCTCAAGGTCTTTGGCAAACGGGTCATGAAGTCTATCGTGATCTTGTCCCACTTCTATTCCAAAATTGGCAACGGCTGAAGTAATCCAGCTGGCCTCTGGTGTTCAGCCTTGACTTGCTAACAAGTTAAACACTTAGCTACAAAGGTAGCTACATCCTTCTTCATTCCTTTCCACCAATACTGCCTCTTCAAGTCTCAGTACATCTTGGTACTATTCGAATGTACTGCGAACCTTGATTTGTGAACCTCTATTAGAATGATTTCTCGAAGATTAGGGTCATTAGCTACAGTCAACTTCCCATTGAAAAGCAAAAACCCTTCTCTGTTAGTGCTCCAACCATCTAACTGTTCACTATTCTAAAGCCGGTTCTAGGTTGTCCTCAACTCCTTGTCTTGCCACTGACTCCGTTGATAGTCTGGAGAAGAGATGGTGAAATCACAATATTGCTCAGGCAAGCAACCCCTTCATTCTCGAAGTACTGCAAGTTGAAGTCACCAATCGTAACTAAGTTCCTCCAATCTTCAAACATCAGTGCAGCTAGTGCACCATGAGGCTTCCTACTCAGTGCATCAGCTACAACATTGGCCTTAACAGGATGATACTATAGATCGAAGTCATAATCCTCCATATACTCAACCCATCTTCGTTGTCTCAAGTTCAGATCCTTCTGAGTAAAGAGATACTTCAAACTCTTATGATTGGAGAATATGTCTAACTTCATACCATACAAGTAACATCGCCAAATCTTCAAGGCAAAAATCATTGCTACAAGCTCCAGATCATGGGTGGGATAGTTCTTCTCATGTGGCTTCAACTGACGAGAAGTATAAGCCATAACATGTCCATTCTGCATCAATACACATCTCAAACCCGTCTTCGAAGCATCGGTATACACCACATAAGGTTCGCTACTGTCAGGAATAGTAAGAACTAGTGCAGTGGTCAAACTCTGCTTCAACTTGATAAAAGCTTCTTCACTCTCGTGATCCCAAACAAACTTGACATCCTTCCTGGTCAACTTCGTCAAAGACAAAGCAATTCTCGAGAAATCTTGCATAAAACGACGGTAGTAGCCTGCCAATCCAAGGAAACTACGTACTTCTATCACATTTCTCGGTCTCTCCCACTCCAAAATAGCTTCTATCTTAGCGGGATCAACTAAAATACTCTATGAGAAATCACATGTCCCAAGAACTTCACTTCTGACATCCAAAAGTCACACTTCGATTTCTTGGCATACAACCGATGATCTCTCAAGGTCTTGAGTACTATCCCCAGATGTTAGACATACTCTTCTCGAGTCTTGGAATACACCAGAATGTCGTCGATGAACATAACAACAAAATGGTCCAAAAACGGCCTGAAGTCCTGATTCATGAGATCCATAAATGTTGCGGGAACATTCGTCAAACCAAACGGCATCACCAGAAACTTAAAATGACCATATCGAGTTTTGAATGCTGTCTTAGGTATATCATCCTCCCTTATCTTTAACTGATGATAACCAGATCTCAAATCGATTTTGGAGAAGAACCTTGAACCACCGAGTTGATTAAACAACTCATCTATCCTTGGCAAAGGATACTTGTTCTTCACTATCAACTGATTCAACTTCCGGTAATCCACACAAAGTCTCAACGAACCATCAGCTTTCTTCATAAACAAAACAGGAGCACCTCAAGGAGAAGTGCTACTACGAATAAAGCTCTTGGAAAATAGATCATCCAACTGTTCTCTCAATTCTGGTATCTCAGTAGGTGCCATGCTATAGGCTGGAATAGAAACTGGCTGAGCTCTAGGAACTAGTTTAATACAGAACTCGATCTCCCTATTAGGTGATAACCTCGGTAAGTCTTCAGGAAACACCTCCGAATACTCATACACCACCAGAATCCATGGGTCTTGATCGTCTGTCCTCACCTTGCCATCCATGGCAAACAAGTTCCCATAACACTCGAGTTTATTCCTTTCACCCATGTATGCTTTTAGAATAGGACTAGGCTTCAACGGACTCATCCCAGCCTGATAGACAATAGGTTGCCCATCACCAGGAAAAAGAGTCACCCACTTCTTATGACAGTTTACAATGGCTCGATACTTCGACAACCAATCCATACCGAGTATCACATCATACTATCCCATCGGCAACATAATCAAATCAGAAAGAAGCTTCCTATCACCAACCACAACTCGACAAGACTTACATACACTAGACACATCGGCTAATCCTCCCAAAGGTATACCCAACGTCAATACATAATCCAAATCAGAAAATTCCTACTCCAATAGTTGAGCAAATAATAAGGATATGAATGAATGGAATGCACTAGTATCAAACAAAACATGTGCCCAAGAGTGTGAAAGAAGGATCATACCATTAACAACACCTCGGCCGGTGCGATCCTGAGTATCGTCTGCCCCAGTAAAAGCATAGGCTTAGCCAGTCACCTTCTCTTTCCCTTTGTTGCCTCTCCCCTGACCAGGATGACTGCTACTGGATTTAAGACCACTACTGCCATAACCATGCCCACACTGACTCCTTGAAGCCTGAAGAGTCTGAAAGTTCTGAATAAAACCCTGAGGGCTGTACTGATGCTGATAAGGCTGAGAGGAAGTAAAAGTCTACGAAACACCCTGTGACTGTTGCAGCCTTGCTTGAGTGTTTTGATAAGAAATAGAACCTGACTGGCTCCTCTGCGATCTTCCCTGAGAAAGAGGAGATTTCTACAGACGGTTAGGACAATCCTTTTTCCAATAACCCTGCTGACCACAAACAAAACATCCTCTATACGGACTGCCTCTGCCACCCCCTGAAGAACCACTGTTGTTCGAGCTCCCACTGTTTGGAGTGCCCTGGGCTGACCACTGTCCCTGGTTTCTTCTGGTGGCTTTTCTATCATTACCTCTCCGCTAGTTCCTCCTGGAATCCAATCCTTCTTCAATGGCCTCTGCCTGCTGGGCAGCCACTGCAATCTCAGGAAGAGTATGGAAAGTCTGAATACCAATTCTGTTGAAAATGTTCCGATTCAGACGACTCCTGAACTTGGCAACTCGGTACTTCTCACTCGTACCCGATCCAAGAGCAACACTTGCCAACACAGTGAACTCTATCAGGTACTCATTCACCGTTCTGTTATCTTGAATCAACATCTTAAACCAGTTCACAACTTCATCTTGTTGATCCTCATTGACATACTGGGCCTCGAAAATCCGCTCAAAGTCTTCTCAAGTCATGCCCACTACATCTTGCATCCATTCCACTATTTTCCACCAACGAATGGTATTCCCCGTCAAATGGGTAACAACGAACACATCCCAATACTCAACCGGAGTACCAAGGGCACGAAAGTGCCTCTCCATCTCATGTAACTAAGCAATTGCCGTGAGAGCTCCTGGCCTACCATCAAACTGCTCTAGCTGGAGACGCATGAATGTTGGAGATGATCAGCCTGATCTAACTGACGTTCCCTTGGAGCTAGAGGCTGATAGTCTAGATTGCTCATCTGGATGAATGCCTGTTGCATTGCCTCGATCAGATGAGTGAAATTTGGACGAGAAGATTCGGTACCCGATTGGTGCCTCGGAACTCTTCTAGGAGGCATCCTTAAAAGTCTGAAATAATGTGCCAAACTATTAATGCGATAATGATGAATGCTTGTCATAAAATCAACTTCAATCTAGTTTAATGGTGATACGTCTGAGCTGTTAAACTCAAGCTCTGATACCAAAAATTTCTGTTACAACCCAAAACCCGAGCCAATGGCAGAAAGAGAATTTCACAAAGATGGGAAATTCCTTGATTTATTTGAAAAGTGTCAAAAGTTCTAGTTTTATAAAATGATCTATTTAAATAAAATAATTGGAATTTGATCCCGTGAACCACTCCCACAGTTCGTATACACCATTAAACATAGATCGAATAAATACCGAAAAGAAAAATGTAAACCAAATATTAGTCCAAGCATCATCATCATCGGCGTCAAAAATCAAACACCAGAATGACATACATAAGTTCACAGATAAAATAGAATGTAGTAATCTTGGTTCAATGCTAAACAAAACCCAAACAATTCAAAAACCATGACGACAAGCTTCAAGCATAATTAAGATGATGAACTATAGTCAAGATGATCTCTTACTCCTCTTTATCACCAAGATTGCACTGGACACCACCTGAGGAAGGAAGGAAGGGGGTGAGTATAAAATACCTAGTAGGAAAAACAAATACCTCGATCGAAAACATTTTAGTGATGGAGAATTCCTGCAAGGTTAGTTTAGTCCAAAATATACACACACATATATATATATATAATCCAAACCGAAAATCCATATATATATATATCTATATATATATATATATATATAAAGCAGTGTAATCAAAATCGTTCAATTGATATGGACATGACACAAATCAACCTATACCCATAAGCTCTCATCCTCTCATATATGGAAACCTAGGATGATGGCACTAAGTATGCCTAACAGCTTGCCTGACACCTAAACCTATACCCGGAGGGGACACCCAAGTGTCGCCGACCAAACCTGGAGGGGCAACCGAATTGCCTACGCCTGCCAAATGGGAAGGTAATCAGAAGTAACAAAACCCCGCACGAATTTATGGGCTCTACACTGACGGTGGGGTATGCAGTACCACACTGTAAACCCACGATGCTAACACGGTGCTCATGTATGATCCTATGACACGTGTAATCTAGAACTGAAGTGTGAAAATAATCATGCTCGAGTTTTTCAATAAAATCAACATACTAGGTTTTATAGGAAAACAGGCAGCATAACGGCCCTATTTTTAATATACCTAAAATAATCTGCACTCAGATTATTCCCAGAGCAATACAATATATATACGTCATATAATCAATTCCCATCATAGATGTTCAAGAAAACCAAAAATCACATTTGTTATCATATGTTGCAGAAAATAAGTTTTATTTGAAAGCGATATAAAACAGAGGTAATTGAATCCCTACCTCGTTCGACTAGCGATACCACGCTATCGAATCCTTAAGGTATCGTTGACGATCACCGGGAGGGTTGGGAACCGATTCTAAGCCCTCGATCATCCTCTTGCGAAAAACCAATTTCTTAACAGAGCTTCAATTCCATAAACGGATCTCTTCACTGAATTCCTAGCACCCAAAATAGCTAGGTTAGACATATAACTTGTCCAATTCAGGTCTGGACCCACACTAGACTGGTGGCATATAAATCGAGGTAAATCTCGACCGTCTGATCTCGATTTTTATGCCGGTTACCAAACATAAGTAATATATATATCAAACTTCCCCATTTTCTGAGTACAATCCAAAAATGACAACAGAAACACAATCCAATGGTCAGATCAAAAAGTCAAACTTAAACTCAAAATATCCAAAAATGGCAACTTTTGATTCAAGTATTATGGGGTTAAGAAATATATACCTTGACAATCCTTGCGATGAAATGAATCCAACGAGCCCGGTTTGAGGTCGAGCGGAGGTCGGAATTGTCGCTAGCTGCCAAAAATTCGAAATGCCCACTTTGTCTTCTCCAGCTCAGGTGGTCTTCTCCGGTGGCTTCAACTGCTCGACGTCGACTCGGCGTGGCACGGGGGAGCTTTGCTAGTAGGCTGCGCGGGTGGACGACTCTCAGGAGGCGAGATGCGGCGGTGATCTTCCTTCGGCCAAGGGAGATCTGTGAGAGAGAGAGAGAGAGAGAGAGAGAGAGAGAGAGAAGAGAGGGAGAGTGACTGGGAAAAAGGAAACCACGTGAGTAAGAATATATGGGATTGTGCAGTTTTTCAAAAAATTGCACTATAGTCCCCGATTCCTAAATCTCTATCAATTCCATCCCCCAAAAATTACAATTTAGTCCTTCTGCACAAAACTTTTGCAAATTAATCCCCCTAATATTATATCCAGAAAACTGGTAAAATGTCCAAATTACCTTCCCAAAATCCGGGGTTTTACAACTTTAATATAAGTTATGTTTAAGAAATAGGTGTGAAGAGTAATTTTTTAAAAGTTAAAATTTTTCAGAAAAAATTTGTAAAAGGCTCTAAAACAGGAAACAATTTATATACTAAAAAGTAATTTTATTCAAGGTTTTTGTTCACTAAAAAAGCTACTAGAAAGAGAGGAAGAATGAATAGAGGAATGACAATAGACCCATCATTTTTTCAAAAGAATTTATTACATATTTATCGTTAATTAAAAAGACTAAAATGTACAATTATATTTTTAGTTAAAACTTTTGATATTCACTCCTATTAATCACATCTCATTATATTATAATTAAAAAGATAATGTTTGAGGAATCAATTTTTGTACTAAATTTTTAATATTAACATATGTGATATATGATTTATTACCATTCAATTAGTGACAATGTTTAATCTTTTTGTGGTAAGTTTTAACATATCAATTAGATGGTGATAGCTAATATGTCACATATTTTGTATAAAAAATTTTGGTATAAAAGTTGAGATATATAGTGTGTTGGAGCGGTTTCTCACCAGCCGTCCACGTGTCTCGAACTGCTGATGTTGTATTCTCCAACTGTCCACATGTCCTTGCTGTCTCCAAACTCTCTAACTCCAAACAAGACCGGAGAGGCGGGGGTGGCTACCTGCAATGACTCTCCGATGCTTAAGTCAGTGGTTTTTCTTTGATACAGGATAGCAAAGAAGAGTTTTCGGTATGAATATCTATCTGTTTTTTTGTTCACAGACTTTTTTTTATATATCAGTTTTTAAGCGTACCTACCCCTCTCGGGAATGCATGGCTTTTATATATGTAGTCCTGAGATAGTGAACCGCATGGTTCTCAATCTCAGGAATGAGTACCTTTCACCTCAAGATCTTTTTCAATAGTCACGGGCCGAGATTTCTGTGATCTCCTCTATGCTACCATGGCCTGGTTTTCGCCACCTCCTACGGCTTCAATCTATCAGGAGTAAGATTTGGGTAAATTACCGTTCTGTCAGGACGGCTTGTCCCTGGCACACACACCTACCCAGGATCGCATTAAATGCTCTGTCTGGGTCTGGAGCCGTGGGTTGCTTTCCATTTTATTCAGTCTGAAGACCCTTGGGGCTTCTGACCCTCCCGACTGTTGAGGTAAGGGCCGCTATTCCCAGATGGCAGACCCTTGGGGCTTCCGACCCCCAGCTGTCGAGGTTGGGGTCAGACTGGGCCAAACCATCTGGGGTCAGTGATGGACTCGGCCCTAATCTCAGACGGCCCAATGGCCGATTGTGAGATCACGTGCGATCCGCGTGGCCTTCCTCGTGGCATAAGGTTCGGGAACGGGTCCCACAACTACCCCCATTTCCCTACTTGATGGATTCGTGTCTATCAAGTGGGGAAACCGTCTCTTCGCTTCCCCAATCTGAGGGACACACGTGGTTCCCTCTTCCCGATGTGGAGATACGCCATCCCTCATCACGAGATCTGTTTGAATTTTGAAGTTCTGATTGCTCCGTTTCTTTTATTCTCTCCTCTTTCAGAAAAGCTTTTCGGCTTCTCCCCTTTAAAAACCGCAATTGTATTCATTTGCCATTTTACCAAAATTTTCAATCACCCCAACCTCATAACATCCCAGGGTTTCTGCTTCCTTCTTTTCTAAAGACTCTCACTCTTCCAGTCATTTTTCAGAACAATGGCTTCGAATCAAAATCAGAAATTGCAACCCGTTATGGATTCAGAATTAGACTCATTGAGGAGGCAGCTTTGCCTCCCCGGAGGAGTGACGCTTCAGCGGATTGAGGGCCCTGCAGGCTGGTACCTTCGCCCCTGCGCCTCCGAGGGTTCTATCATCTTGGGCAGGAAGCATCTTGACTGCCTACGATTCCCTCTTCCTCCCCTAATTCACCAATTTTTTGCCCTAACGGGGATCCATCCGATGCAGCTGAATGCAAATGGGATTATGATTCTGATGGAGCTCTCTGCCCTGTCGGTTATCTACAACATGCATATCGACCTGGAGGTAGTCTTTTATGCTTATAAACTCATTCTTATCCCCAAAAAGGGCTCCTACCCCACCTTCTACCTCCAGCCGCTGCCTGGGCCCCACATCTTTTGGGGGTTGCCGCAGTCAGACAAACAATGGGACTCTCACGCCAGGCTTTATGCCATTGGAGGGGCGTAGTGCTCCCCTTGGGTGAACGGAGAGCATTTCCAAGTCCCCTCAGTCTTCCTGCAGAGTAAGTATTAGACCATGATCTTTGGGTCTGGGTCCTCTCTTGATATTATTACTCATGTTGCTTTGCCCTGTGCAGCTTCAGCAGAAGAAAGCAGATTTGAACCGCACTTGTCGGCTGGGCGGCTCAAAAGCCTGGAGGGGATCATAGTCTTCAACTCTCCGGGGGAATGCCGACACATTCAAGCCGCCCTCAACCCCCTGACGATGAACCTGATGCCCAGGATGGTCTCGTACCTTCCATTTCCTTTGGATACCTGGGTCATCACCAAGCACCTGAGGAGTCGACTCGACACCTCCGCCCTGAACCGATTCTGCTGGGACGAAAGCGACCGGATCACCATGGTGAGTCAGCAGGTTGCAGCTTCAAACCAGCTGGCGGGCTCCAATAATCTGGTAGTGCCGTCCAATCACGAGCTCGAAGGGGCCGTGAGGCTGGTAGCCGCGGAGTGCGTTAGGCTCCGCCAGGAAGAAAATGCTGCCCCCAAAAGGGTTAGGGGTAAGTCTACTTTTAAATCTTTGAATCTTTGCGGGTTGGGCTGTGACCGTAGACTAATCTCGTTGTTTATTTTTCACAGGTTCTGAGTCAGGCCCGTCAGCCGGCCCCTCTCCCATCAAAGGGAGTGCCATGGCATCAAAAGCTCAAGCCAAGGTGTCTACTGGCCGGTGCCTCGTGGTGCATTCGGGAGGAGCAAAATCAGCGGTTCCCCACTCCAACGTCAGCGGATCTCCACCCGGGGGACCGTCTGCCCTTTTGATCACGCGCGGGGAAGAGATGACGCCAAATCCGACTGGGGGGTCTGCAGCAGTGATCTCCCCCACCCCTGACTCCGGTTCGAAATCGAGCACCGTTAGCCTCGGTGGAGAGATCACCGAGCTCAGTGGGGGAGTTCCATGACTGAAATCCAGACTCTCCTCCCCTCCTCCGGTCCCTACAAAGCGGCAACGCGAGGTCGGCTCATCAAACGAAGAAGAGGCCCGGGTGGAGAAGAGGGGTAGGGTCATCCTTTCGTCTGATAGTGACGATGATGGAGCGACGCTGACCCTTCTAAGGAGGAAGCGGTCAGCACACGGCGGCCAGTCCAGAGGAGGTGCACCGCCTCCCACAGTGCTAGACGGCATTCCTGACGGCTCCGGACCTTCCTCCGTCCCTATCGCTCCTGCTCTGGAGGCGTGCTTGGTGGATGGAGAGGACGCCCTTATGACCATCGAGGAGGGGCCGCGTTCCCCGGCCGTGGATGATGCTCAAAGGGATAATTCAGCCACGGAGCCGGAGCTGGAAGCCCTTACTCCAGAGAATGTCGAGCTTGTCACCACCCGCACTCTCGCGCAGGTTTGTTACACTTGGGTGCTGTTATGTTTTTTCCAACGTCTTTGATAAATGCCGACCCCCTCCTTTGTTGCTTAACTTGCAACTGTCTGCCATCCGGTCCTTCTACTCTGCTCGCGTCAAGGATCTGACCGAAGAGCTGAGCTCCCATTCTGCACTGGCCGAGCGCAGCGAGGCTGCCCTCGCCGAATTGAGGTCTGACTTTGATGTATATCGGGGCCTCGAGGAAGAGAGGGTTAGCAGCGCGGTGGCACACGCCATGAGTATTGAGAGAGCCAGAAGCGAGGAGCTAGCTGCGAGATTAGCTCAGGCGGAGGCCGACAGGCTTGCCCAATCCGAAGCCGCCAGGTTGGCTCAGGGCGAGCTGAGGATCAAAGAGCAAGAGCTCTAGAGTGCGGGGACAGAGATGGGACTGGCCTTCATCGCTCGTGACCAGGCTGTTGAAGATGCCAAGGAAGCGAGGAAGGCCAAGGCGGCGGCCAAGCTAGACGCCCATGCTCTGCAATGCAGACTTGATCGGTCCCACAAGGTAAACCGATATCTCTTTCTGGACCATAAAAATCTGATGGGTGCTCAGGTGGAGACATCTCGTCAACATTGCGTAGACCTCACTGGTATTAATTCTTTATTGGTCGACTTATCGCAGCGGCAGGCGGAACTCAGATTGGCAGTGCTGAAGGATAGACTGGCAGATGCAGAGAAGTTAAAAGCAAGGTACCAGAAGCAGGTGGACGTTCTTTCTGCGGAAAGTTATAGGTCTGGCTGGGAGAATAGTGAATTTGAAAACCATGCTGAGGTGGTGATGCCAGACCAATTTGACGATCAGAAAGGCATCGAGAGGGACCACTACTCCATCAAGCACTACATGCAGCAGCTCGGAGACGAGATCAGAATTATATACCCATCCGACGTGCTGGAGATGCTTACTGCAGAAAATGATGGGCCCTCTACATTTGCCCCTGGTGCTGCAGAGCTTATCCCTACTTCTGGTCCACCAGATCGAACTCCGGACGCCCTGGTCATTCAGCCTAGCCTCAGGGTCTCAACCGGTGAAGGGTCTGGCACGGTCGTCGTATCCAGTGATGAATCTGATCCGGCCATGCCACCCTTCTGAGGTCAGTGATGGACTCGGCTCTAAACTCGGACGGTCCAATGGCCGATTGTGAGATCGCGTGCGATCCGCTTGGCCTTCCTCGTGGCATAAAGTTCGGGAACGGGTCCCACATAGTGTTATCCTAATTAAAAATCCTGAACTTTCTCTAAATATCGTATTACATAGTCATTAAATAAGTTTTGAAGATATATCTATGTATACACATATACATATATTTCTATGTAAGAATAGATAAAAATTCATCAGGTTCAAATGACAAAATTAAAAAGAAATTTGTTCAAATGTTTGCAATACATTGTTTTTTATTAGGAAAGAGAAAAAAAAAAAGGAAATGACGAGATCAAAGAATGCTTTTAGTTTTGTTCATCTTAAAGGAAAATTGAAGCCAACCGGTAACCTCCCTCCCTCTACATGAACTAGTTACTTTGTAAATTCTGGTGATCAATTTGGGTTCGACCCTTAATAATAATAAATTCAAAAACATCAATTTCGTATGCGGATGTGGATCAACAACAACAAGACTAATTTTGATTTTTTTAAAAAGTACGAAATATAACTTAGAACAATTGTGTGTTTTAAATATATATCATCACGGATGGATCAACTAAGTCGACTATATTATCGTCTGGGCTTCATTGTATTTAGTCTGGGGATGTGGTTGTTATTTATTTTTTTTTCCTATTTGGTCATTTTATTTGTAGAACTCTCGTGATGGGAGCTAAAATTGGTAGGTTAAAAATTAATTGGGTGCATAACATGAAGTCTATTTTAGGAATGACATTGGTGCTTATACTAAAAATACTCTTTTTAAACTTTTTTAGTGAGGTTACTTTAGACGAAGGGTGCGTTTATATCATTTTGGGGTGTCAATACGGCCCTTTCTAAAAGTAATATTGGGGGAGTGAACCAATGGATAGCAATAAAACTACCATTTATAAAATATGAAAAATATTACACCCACAATTATTGACTAATATATATACATCAATACTTAAGATTTGAAAAAGTTGCGCAAACAAGCTTTTACAATTTTACCAATCAATTTCCAGGAAAAAAAATAGTTTTGACACGAAATTATCATTTGACGATGAACAACTTCTACTAAAGAAAAAATTAGTATTTAAATTAATATTATAACAGTAAAATGGTGAAAACTTCATTGAAGTTATAATCTTTTCACAATTGACGGTTGTGTCATTGTAATTATTTTTATATTTAAGGATAATAATAAAAACTTTCCACTGTAAAAAAAAAAACTTCTCCTAGTTTTGGCTAAATTAAACAATCTTTTTTGGATTCTAAAACTTACAGAAGATCATATTTTCTTGAGAAATCGTCAATGAAGAGTATGAAGTAATTACTTTTACCGAAAGAACTTAGTTTGATGGAGTTGCACACATCTGTATGCATGATTTTTGGTGGCTTTTGGCCTCTTGAATTCGATTCTTTTGGAAATTTTTTCCTAAATTACTTTCCGAGAAAAAATCCTTCACAAAACTGATCAAGATGATCGATATTTGGCAAGCCTTTCACTATCTCTTTCCTGAATAATAGCTCTAGTCCTTTAAAGTTAAAATGTCAGAATCTCAAATGTCATAGTTATGATGAATTCTTATAACATATTTTGAGATATTTTGCCACGTTATTTTGAATGTTCATCAAGAAATTTTTATTTCTTGACATAGGCACCTTAGTTATCAAGTTTATGTTGTTATCTCTTATAAAAAGATTGTAATATTTCAAGTGAATATCATAACATTTCTCTAAGAGCTATCCTAAACTCAAAATATTTGTTTTTATAGTGGTTATATAATAAAAATTTGAAATGAATTAATGTTTCCTATTTTTCAAGTGGATAAGAATTTTACCTCTTTATTTTACCGCTACTTTTGAATCATTATTGAAAGAAATATTTCTACTTATTGATTCATCAAGCTCCACGAACATTGATCAACACTCACATATATAATTGTTAGCATTGGTGTCAAGATACTATGCGTCTTGACCTTCGTTATTATCGTTATATACTAGTAGAACAATGCTATTCTCTTCTTTCTTTTCTTCAATATAATTGACTTTCTCTTCAGCTCTATTATTAGGGCTCTACATTTTCTAGTATAATAGTCAAATTTGTGACAATTGTAATATTCAATTTGAGACTTCTCATGCCTCTAGTTTACTCGACCTCTACCATGACCTCTTGTAAAGCTTTCTCCTCTTTCAAAATTACTGTTATGATAATTGTGGTTGTTGTTGGAATTCTAACCTCGTCGATGACCACAACTTATACCATGTCCTTGTCGTCAACCTTATTTTCTGCCACAACCATGTTGACTTCTATCGCTACATTGGCCATCTTCTTTCGCTGTGAGTTATGTTTTGAGAAGTTGCTATTTAAATTTGGCTTCTTTTTTTTCTTTTCCTTGTGAGCTTGTAAGGACCCAAGAGTTATATTGTCATGACTCCCAAATCTTTGGTTTCTTTAATGACACTAACAATATTCTCGAATTTTGAATCTAACGATCCGAAAATATTTTCCATAATCACAATATTTCTAGTTTCTCTACATTTCTTTTTATTTGATTGGAAATGGCTAAGACTCTAAAAGAGGAGCTAGAAACTGACTTAGTCTTCGTCATGTGTAGCGGATCAAAATCTCCTCTTAGAATTTGAAGGTGAACCTTTTTAACTCTATCTTCTCCCTTGTAGGAAACTTGAAGTTTCTCCTATGCTTCCTTAGAAGAGGTTGCACTTGAGATTTTCTCAAATCCATTGTCATCTAAAGCTTGGTAGAAGAGAACCTCTTTTCTTGAATCTTTTAAGCTATCTTTTTATGTTGAGGATAGTGTCGCTTTATCTCTTAGCTCTTCATAGCCTTTCTCCACAACTTCCCAAATATCACGTGCTCTAAGGAGTACTTTTATTTTGATAGTCCAATCATCAAAATTGTTGCTCTTAAGTGGTAGAACTTAAAGAGATTCTAAATTATCGGTAGCCATAATTCTTAATAAAATGAGATTTTGGCAATTTATACTATATAGATAGATTCAGAACGTCGAAAAACTTTATGATTAATTGGTATATCAATTTAGTCAAAGTCAATATTCTTGGTCAAAGATCAATGCTAGTCAATGAGTTGATCAACAGCTGAGTCAACAGCTTAGTCAATGGCTTGATCAAATGACTTTAACGGCTTGGTCAACATGCTTGGTAGCTTGGCTCAACTTGGTGAGTTGATTTAGTTTCTTGCAGCAAACTTCTGGCGACTCATGCATATTCATTCGGACTTTGATTAGGTAGATTTTTATAATAGCATATTCGTCTCATCGAGATCTTCGATTTGATATATAATAGTGATAGGTTGGGAACAAATTACCTACACTCCCTATTTTAAGAATTATTTTTTGATGGAGAAGATCAGTCAAAGCTATATCTACAAAGTATACTTAAATTTTTAAAAGATCTCTCACAACCTCGCTTTAATATTACTTTGATGGAAATAAAATACTCACTTAAATATTATTAGAAGGGAAAATTCTCTATTTTATTTTTCAAGCTCACTCACTCATTAGACGTTATGCTTATTTTATTCCTCACTTTACTCTTAGAAACTTTGTTTCTTACTTGATGTTTAGAACTCAAATAGAGAGAGGTATTTATAGTTAGCATAAACCATTCTCAACCATACAAAGTAGTCCAATTAAATAAATACAAAAATTTTAAATACCACTTATTTAACCTAACACAAATCACATGATTCATAAGTTAAATTTTCTAGGAATTAGATTATTTTTCAAATTAGACTTCTCTTTTATGGTTTCAATGAACTTAAGCCAATGAGAACTTCAAATTATTGGATTTCATGTTGATGGACTCGTAGCATTTTCTTATGGGCTTGAAACGAAGTTTATTTTCAAAACGTCAAAGACATCATAGTCCATCACCATACAAGTAAGTTTCAAAAACCACCATTTACCGTTAGTGACAAACTAGTATATACTTATTCTGGAAAACGAAATTGAAAAAATAAAAAGAAAAAAAAAACGCCCAGTTCCAGATGACCAGATCATGAATGTGTAATAATTTGTACAATTAATTTTCGAATCAAATGATAAAGAAAACGAAAAATTGAAATAAAACAACAAATTTTTCAAGACAACCAAAATATCCACATCAGTATCGGTAAATGAGAACAAAATATGAACCAAAAAACTAGTTCACTATTTTAACTTTTTTTTCCCCCCTAACCATTTGATTTCACTTTCACTGTTGTACCAAAAAACCATTTTATTTCGCCTTTCCATTTTTGTGAACATTAGAAGCCCACTTACCCTAACTGTCATTGCCTACAACAGAGATATCTTCCTCAATCTTTGTTGGCCGCCACTTGAAATTTAAAAGTTGTCTTCCTCAATCCTGGTCGACCATTGTTTGCATGAAAACCTCTCCTTAGGAGTCTGTCTGTCTGTCTCTCTCAAAAGTTGGTACAACTCTAGCCACCTACTTCCCCTTCAAGTGTGAATTTCCTAGATCTGGTTCCACAACAACCATGATCAAAGGCGAGAAGAGAAGAAGAGAGATATAAGAAAGGATCTAATCTACGAAGTTAGAGAAGGAGGAGCTATGAAGGAAAGCAAATATAGGGCTGGTTGTTTATGGCGATGGGAGAGAAAGAGAAAGGTTTGTTTGTTTGTTTGTTTTTTTTTTTATTATTAAGGATTAGTTAAATCTATTTTGATTTTTTTAAATGGTTTAATTTTCTAAGAAATGGATTATTTCATTTCATCTATTTAATTTAATTTTATTTAGTTTTAGTTCTTTTAATTGTGTTTGGCAATAATTAAATGATATCTTATAGTCAGATTATGAGGGTATTTTCATGTTGTAATAATGGATAATGTTAGGTATTCTAACTAGTGTATTAAATTTTTTTTGTACAAATATATTTAGCAAATGAATTATTACTATTCAATTAGTGTATTAAAACTTACCACAAATAAATTTAATATCATTCACCAATTGAATATTGACAATTCACTTACTACATGTGTTGATATTAAAAATTTAGTAAATTATTTGAGATACCTAGCATTATTCTTTAATAATAAAAAATGATTAATTTATTGATGAAAATATATATTAATTTAAATTTAAAATGTGAAGATATAATTTTGAAGAGTTTGAAATATGAAGCAAAAAATGCATAATTGAGGTTTTTTTTTTTTGGCAGTTAGCTATGTTAAAATTCTTCTTTTCTATCAAATTTTAGTTCAAACTAAAACATAAAAACACTAAAATACACTTAGTCAAAGCCAAAACTTAGTTATGTTTTTAAAGAGCACGAAATGAAAACCAAAACAAAACTTTAAAAAATTGACTTTGACTAAGGGTCCTTTAGTCCTCTTATTCATTTTAACTATACTTTTACTAACAAATTGAAATCAAGACGGGGCAATTTATTATTGAGAATTTAGGGAGGGTGACCCTCTTTTTGAAGCGCCATTAGTAAATAACCTCATTAATTTATAGTTTAAAATAACATGTTTTTATAGGTTAATAGCCATTTGTTAGTTTTGACTATTTTAGTTTTGTTTCTTGCCCCTGATTTAATATTTTTTTTATTGTTTTCTATATATGTATTTCTATTTATTTCATGATTTTTCTATAGGCTTTTATTTCCGTCTCTTTTTTTGTTCGAGGGAACTTTAACGGGGTTTTAATCTTGTTCTCTATATTTTTGGCAGTACTTCATCTTGTCATGTGATTTTCTCTCTTCTGATTATGGTTTTGTCTTATTTATTTATTTATTATAAGATTTGGAGTTTTTTTGTAGTCGTTAGTTAAGTCACACTTTTTTTTAAAAATAAAAATAAAATAAAATAAATAAAAAATATATTATCAACTGAGGCTAGCTCGGTTAGTTCAGGACTTGAAGGATGTGTGTGTAAGTTTAGGGGGGAGGGAATTGGGCATTCAAATCATGGTAGTGACAAGTGTACGAGTTATTTCTTTACCTTTCTAGTAAGTGGTAGTCATTAGTTAAGCCCCATTTTAAAAAAAAAATATTTGGAGTTTTTCGTTTAAGGACCATATTGTTTGGAGATTTATATTCAATTTTGTGTAGGATCATTGTTATAGTTAGTAATTTATAATCAATATATCTATAATAACTTTTATTTCTTAAACTAGCTCATAGGCTTCGATGGTTTATAACCTTGTTTTTTTGAAATTTTTTTTTCATAAATCTGATTGTAGGTTAAGTAGCTAATCTGAGTTTATCTTTGTTTATTATGTATGTGAAATCCCATAAAAATTGTAAGGGCAAATTGATCTTTTGACCCAAAAAAAAAAAAAGAATTTGGACGGATTTGGGTCTAGGTTCATTTGGGCAAAAATGTAA
Source organism: Parasponia andersonii (assembly GCA_002914805.1). Lineage (NCBI taxonomy): Eukaryota > Viridiplantae > Streptophyta > Magnoliopsida > Rosales > Cannabaceae > Trema > Trema andersonii. The sequence continues at coordinate 301,551 of JXTB01000171.1, forward strand.
GAAAAATTTGAAAATTGGGGTTAAAATATAATTATTCAAGGGTATTTTTGAGAAGATTTTCAGAAAACTGGATCCAAGTGCAAATAAGCAAAACAGTGCCCAATTAACCAAAAGTTGACATGTGGTGCTACAGTTACGAAAATTGCCCATAAATCCCTCCATTTTCTCTTTCTTTTGCGATTTGGTCCTCGGAGCAAACAGAACACCCGATTTCCGGCGAAACTTTGTTGAGCCATCTCCAGCCGTCGTTGTCCTGCGCCACTGACCGGTGTCGACGCTCAGCTTCCGGACGAAGCTCCCGCTGTAAGAACCAGCCCCATTGGAGCCGCCGATCGCCGGAAAAATGCAGAAAACACTGGGGATTCTTCACCTCGCCGGAGTCGATTCCGGCCACCGTTCGCCGCGAAACTGGTCGCCTTGGACTCGTCTCCTCACGAACAATCTGATGGTAGGTACCTCGTGTCTCAATTTTGCTCCGTTTGATTTTAATTTCGTTGGACAGTTTTGTGTGAAAATGATTTTGAAATTGACTTTTTGATTAGACCGTTAGATTTTAAAACTGATATTTTTTTTTGGAATCTACGTTGAAAATGGTGAAAAATGAAATATATATTGACTATATTCCGAAATGGGCCCAAAAAACGAAATCGGATGGCTCAGATTTACCTCGATTTGCGTGCAGTGGGGCCCGCATCCAAATTTGACAAATTATATATCTAACCTAGGGTTTTTGGATACTCTGAATTCAGTGGTGAAGTCCGTTTCATGAATTGAAGTTCCGTTTGAAAATAAAGTTTTCAAACCAAGGAACCAAAGTTTCGAAAACGACGTCTGCTCTTTCAAACGACACCCAAACGATGCCAAACTTTCTCTATAGCCTTGTAACACTTGTTGGATGCTCAATAGAGGTAGGGATTCGATTACTTGATTCTAAAAGCAATTTAATTTATGAATTTTACATATTTTCAATAAATATAAAATTTCATGAAATAATTTATAAAAATTGTGTTTATGTCCATTTTTGGCCTGATTTGAGATATAAACTGCTTGGGAGACACCTCACACTGGTTGGCATGTCATATATACTGTTTTGGATTGATTTCTGCAAGAAATTGGATTTTTGGGTTTTAATAGAAACTAGCTGTTGTAATGCCGAAATTTTTAGAAAATCCAAAATAGTTTGAGAACTCAGTTTTGAAGACTGGAAGTGATTTGGTTAAAGAATACTGCATGGTTATTTTGAGATTTTGTGGAAATGGTGCATATCCTTATTTTGTCATTTATAAAATATTTACATGCATTCACACATTTACGATGCCCACATCGGGTGATCGGACTTACGATACCCCATATTGGATGATCGGACTTACTTCGCCTCTTTAGGTGACTCGAACTTACGAGTGATCTACCATGACACTTTGGACATTATAATTGCATACATGGTTGTATGACGGCTTGAGTAGATATGTACTAATTTTGATGGATATTTTACAATGGCTTGGAATGTTTGAACCGTTGGAATATGATTTCCACTTGAGTTTTGTGAACTGTTTTGAATAAAATACTAACCATGTAGGACCTTCAACATGAGCATATTATATATATATATAAGAACTTGAAATCGATTCTCTACTAGGCATTAGCTCACCCCTTTCTTCCCCTCAGGTGGCACTCAGTGTAATTTGGATTAGAAGAGTTAGATCGAGGTATTTGCAGAACAAATAATTATTTATAATTTGGTAAATTCCTACGAGACTTGTGAAATATTTAAATTTCAATAGGAATTTGGATTTCATTAAACTTTATAATTAGAATATGAAATCTGGATACGGTTTGTATTACTTATGTCTGTGTTTGAGTATGAGATGATCTGTGATGTACGACTATTAAACAATTATTTTAATTACGGTCTATGATCAATGAGTGACGCATAACTGTGGGATTTTATTTTCAATTAAAAATTTTGTTGAGGCAAGTTTTGAAAGGTTAGAGACCCCCGGGTAAAATTTTGAATGAATTGAGTCTTTTTATTTAGTTCTTTTTGGTATTTCTAATTTATGAAATATCCATTCTGCCATTGACCCCGACCTCGGGTCATGACAGAAAATTTGGTATCAGAGCTCAGTTTTTAATTTAAAATACTCGGAGTGTGTCACTCATTAAACTAGATTGGACATTTCTTTTACATAAGTCGTGCAAAATCATCATCTTACTAATATGTTGGACATATTGAAATACAGATCAAGAAAATGCCTACAAGAAGAAGAGTGCCTCGACCTGAGAGAGAACAAGATGTTCCTCTACAGCAAGACCCTCCTGCCTTTAATTTTGTTAATGCTCTTCAACAAGCTATGCAGAGAATACCTGGTCTTATAACAAGGCCGACTGTTGAAAATGAACGATCTATAAGCTTCAGGGATTTTACTAAGCTGAACCCACCAAACTTTTATGGTGAACACGATCCCGTAGCTACACTGAGATGGCTTAGGGAAGTTCAGAAGAAATTTGATACATTGGCGGTACCAGCAGAGTTTAGAGTGGGCTTTACAATGTACTTGCTTTAGGATACTACTGATCATTGGTAGAACACTGTTAAATTGACTCATGACACCACCACTATAACTTAGGAACAGTTTGATAAACTGTTCAGAGGACAGTATGCCAATGACTACTATGTTAATGAGATGCTGAAACAGTACAATATCTTGCACCAAGGTAGTATTACTGTTGATGAATACTATGCGAGGTTTGTGAAACTCTCCCAGTATGCTCATACATCGAGAAACCATTCGAGACTGCAAGTGGTTCATTTCAAAACCAACTTAAGGCCAGAGATTCACACCAGACTAGAGCCATTTCCAATTACTGCCCTTATTGAGGCTTATGGTATAGCTTAGAGAATTGAAGCTACGTTGATTAGTGATAGAGGAACTACTGGTGGATATAAGGGAAAAAGTATAGACTGAAAAATGAAAAAGGAACGATGGCAAGGACAGGGTTCACAGAGCAGTGGACACAATGGTAGTTTTGTTTCAACAGAAAGTGGGCATTTTACTTAGTATTCCTGCCACTACTGTGGTCAACAGGGCTATTTTAGAAGAAATTACCCCCAGCTTTTATAGACTCCTTCACTAACCATCGGAGGACCACAAGGGAGTCAAGCAACTTCGATGCCCATCCCTAGTTAGCAAACTAGGCCTGCTCATTTCTAGAGCTCAGCTCCGACTTTTAACTCTCCTGTTCAGTACCAATATCATCCTCAGGGTTCTACCTTCACCACAGGATGCCAGACACCTCAGGCATCTAGAACACAAGGAGGTTATGGACAGTTCTATAGTAGTACTCCTGGATCTAGCAGTAGTCATCTCGGCAGAAGCAGAGGAAACAAAGGAAAGGAGAAAGCTCAAACCTATGTAGTCACTGGGACAGAGGGATATGATCAGCCTGGAACTAGAGTGGTTGATGGCATGATCTTACTTTATCACTCTTGGGCTTACGTATTATTTGATACCGGTGCATCACATTCCTTTATATCTGTGTCTTTGCTAACATGTTGGATTTAAAATCTGAAATCTTTGATCCTGCTTTGAATCTTGATACTCCTTTGGGAAATGTCAATGGTGTGTCTACTATATGCAACTCTTATTCTATCATCATTGATGGATGTGAGTTATTAGTTAATTTGTTTATGATACCTATGAATCAATTTGATGCGATTCTTGGTATGGACTGGTTATCCAAATATAGAGTAATAGTGGATTGTCATAAAAGAAAGGTGACTCTTCATACTGAAGATGGTTATTTAGATTTGTATCAAGCTGGTTTAAATTCAATAAGCCTCAGTCCTCTCCTAAGAGCAAGTATTAGTGGGAGAAAGAAATTGGAATGTTATGGAAACCTATTCACCATTGATAGGAAGATAGGAACTGCCGATAAATACCCATGGATATCAATAGTTAGTGAATTTCCTGATGTCTTTCCAGATGATTTACCTGGATTACTACCTAACAGAGAGATTGAATTCTGTGTCGACTTAGTTTCTAAAACTCAACCAGTTTCTATTCCTGCTTATCGAATGGCCCCTGCAGAGATGACTGAATTAAGGGAACAACTAGATCACCTATCATCAAAAAGGTTCATCAGGAGTAGTACCTCACCTTGGGGTGCTCCAGTTCTCTTTGCCAAGAAAGTTGATGGTACACTCAGACTTTGTGTGAACGACAGAAAGCTAAACCAGCTTACAATAAAGAACAAATATCCTTTACCAAGAATTGACGAGTTGTTTGACCAACTCAGGGGATCCAAATTCTTTTCAAAGATAGACCTGAGATCTGGCTATCACTAACTGAAGATTCGTAAAGAAGACATACTGAAAACTATATTCAGAACTCGATATGGTCATTTTGAGTTTCTGGTTATGCCTTTCGGATTGACGAATGCACCTACAGCATTCATGGACCTTATGAACAGAATCTTCAGGCCTTATTTGGATAGGTTCATGGTTGTGTTTATTGATGACATTTTGATTTATTCTAAGGCTCGGGAAAAACATGTTGAACATTTAAGGACTGTGCTTTAGACTTTGAGAGATCATCAGTTATATGCCAAGAGATCGAAATGTGATTTCTGGATGACAGAAATTAAATTCTTGGGTCATGTAATTTCTCAAAATGGTATCTCAGTTGATCCGTCTAAGATAGAGTCTATTCTATGATGGGAAAGACCGAGAAATGTTACTGAGCTGCAGAGTTTCCTTGGTTTAGCAGGTTATTATCATCATTTTGTAGAAAACTTCTCGAGTATTGCTTTGTCTTTAACCAAGTTAACGAGGAAAGATGTCAAGTTTACCTAGAATGACGAGTATGAGACACCATCCATGAAATTGAAGGAAAAACTGACAACCGCACCTATTCTGATCGTCCATGACAGTAGTGAACCATATGTGGTGTACACAGACACTTCTGGTTTGGGATTGGGATGTGTTTTAATGCAAAATGGCCGGGTTGTAGCTTATACCTCTCGTCAGTTGAAACCTCATAAAAAGAACTATCCTGCTCATGATCTAAAATTGGCGGCTGTAATATTTGTTCTCAAAATCTAGAGATGTTACTTGTATGGTGTTAAGTTTTATATTTACTCTGATCACAAGAGTTTGAAATATCTTTTCAGTCAACGAGACTTAAATTTGAGACAAAGAAGATGGATTGAATATATGGAGGATTATGATTTCAATCTTCATTATCATCCTGGAAAGGCAAATATGGTAGAAGATGCCTTGAGCCATAAATCTCATGGTATACTTGCTTCTTTGATACTTGAAAAGTGGAAATATTCAGTCACTATTGATGATTATAATTTAGAGAATTCCGAGAGAAATAATATTGCTTTTGTCAGCAATGCAGTGGCTACTCCTTCCCTTCTTCAGATAGCTCAACAAAGTCAATGGCAAGATCAAGAATTAAAGAAAATCTAGAGCCAAATTCAGAATGGTGAACAACTAGATAGTTGGAGTACTAATAGAGAAGGATTTGTACTATTTAATGGAAAGTTAGCTGTAGCTAATAATCCATACCTTCGAGAGACTATCTTGACCGAAGCTCACAAATCTAAATTTACAATACATCCCGGTAGTACTAAGATGTACCATAATTTAAAGAGACAATATTGGTGGAAAGGCATGAAACGAGACGTAGCAACTTTTGTGGCTAAGTGTATAACCTGTCCGCAAGTAAAAGCAGAACATCAAATACCAGCTGGATTACTTCAGCCATTGCCTATTCTAGAATGGAAATGGGATAAGATCACTATAAATTTTGTAACGAGATTGTCGAGAACTCAAAAGAAAAATGATGCAATTTGGGTAATTGTTGATCGAATGACTAAAACTGCTCATTTTATACCGATTCAAATTGAATTTTCTCTCAACAGACTTAATCGCCTTTATGTGGATCACATTGTTCATTTGCATAGAGTGTCTTCCAGCATAGTTTCTGATAGAGATCCAAGATTTACATCTAAGTTCTGAAGAGCTTTACAAAAAGCTTTGGAAACAAAACTAAGTCTTAGTACAGCTCATCACCCACAGACAAATGGCCAATCTGACAGAATAATTTAGACTCTAGAGGATATGCTTCGCTCATGTATACTGGAATTTGGTGGAAACTGGGATGATTATTTGTCATTAGTGGAGTTTGCATACAACAACAGTTACCAAATCAGTTTGGGTATGGCTCCATATGAGGTATTATATGATAGACCATGTAGGTCGCCCTTGTGTTGGACTGATGCAGAGGAGCGAGTTACTCTTAGGCCAGTATTGATACAAGAGACTACTGATAAGATTAACATGATAAGAGAAAGACTTAAGGTTATTCAGAGTCATCAAAAGAGTTATGCAGATCCTTTGAGATGAGAAGTAGAGTTTGATGTCGGTGACAAAGTGTTTCTAAAGGTCACACCGAGGCACGGAGTTACTAGATTTGGAGTTAAAGGAAAGTTAGCTCCAAGATATATTGGGCCATTTATGATTACTGCAAGAATTGGGCCAATAGCGTATCGATTAGACTTACCAACATAGTTGAGCCATGTGCACAATATCTTTCATGTTTCAATACTGAGGAAATATATTCATGACCCATCTCATGTAATTCAATACGTGGAAATACTACTTCAAGAGGATGTTACTTATGAAGAGCAACCAATTCGAATAATGGGAAGAGAACTCAAAGTACTTCGTAATAGAGAAATTCCACTTGTCAAAATTCTTTGGAATCACCATAAGAAAAAGGAAGCTACTTGGGAACTCGAGACAGAGATGTATGAAAAATACCCTCACTTGTTTAATTTTCAACTTGAAGTTGTACTTTGAGTGTATGCCTTGTACTTGAATTTCGGGATGAAATTCATTCAAGGAGGGAAGCATGTGAAATCCTATAAAAATTGTAAGGGCAAATTGGTCTTTTGACCCAAAAAAAAAAGAATTTAGACGGATTTGGGTCTAGGTTCATTTGGACAAAAATATAAGAAAAGTTTGAAAATTAGGGTCAAAATGTAAATATTCAAGGGTATTTTTGAGAAGAATTTCAGAAAACTGGGTCCAAGTGCAAATAAGCAAAATAGTGCCAAATTAACCAAAAGTTGACACGTGACGCTACAGTTACGAAAATTGCCCATAAATCCCTCTATTTTCTCTTTCTTTTGCGATTTGGTCCCCGGAGCAAATAGAACACCCGATTTCCGGCGAAGCTCCATTGAGCCATCTCTGGCCGTCGTTGCCCTACGCCACCAATCGGTGTCGACATTCAGCTGCTGGACGAAGCTCCCGCCACCAGAACCAGCCCCGTCAGAGCCGCCGATCACCGGAAAAGCGTAGAAAACGCCGCGGCTTCTTTTCCTTGCCGGAGCCGATTCCGGTCACTGTTCGCCGCGAAACTGGTCGCCGTTGACTCGTCTCCTCACGGGCAATCTGATGGTAGATACCTCATATCTCAATTTTGCTCCGTTTAGTTTTAATTTCATTGGATAGTTTTGTGTGAAAATGGTTTTGAAATTGACATTTCGATCGGACCGTTAGATTTTAAAACTGATATCATTTTTGGAATCTACGTTGAAAATAGTGAAAAATGAGATATATATTAACT
>JXTB01000171.1:310381-338564 GCA_002914805.1 Parasponia andersonii
TGCTCGGGTTACTTTCCTGTAAAAGTTTAATTAGGCATAATAATAATTAATTATAAATAAATAGATTTGTAGGCAATAATCCAGTATCACATGTTAGATTGTTATATCAGTATGTTAGAATTTATGTGATAGGAATATATAACATTAAATTTATTTATTAACGTGAATGATTATAAACAAAATTCACAAACGCTACAACTCAGAGTCACAGATCTGTGAATATTTAAATTACTGAAAATTAACGTGAACAGTTGTAAACAATTATTGTATATGATACAATTCAACTTTATAGATCTACGATTATTTAAAGTACAAAATTTAAGTATTAATAGAATATTAACACAATATATAGTTAGTTAGCACCTGCAAAATATTTAGAGCACGAGAAAAATAGTGAATTTAGTGGCTCGATATTCCAAAAAAAAAATTGCATAAAATAAAATAATAATAATAATGATAACTATAATAATAATAATAAGAATAATAAAATAATTATATATGACATATGTGTATGGAAATATATGTACGGAAATATGTGTGATGCAGTAATAATGGATATGAGATAGATATTAATTATATATATTTGTGTGTGAGTTTGATTTTAGTTAATAACCATGAGCAGGAATATGAGTGGGAGAGGGAAAGGATAACTATGCTAAAAACACAAAGAGAGACTAAGAGGAACAGTTGGAAAATGTGACAGTACAAATAATGGTTAAATGATATGAGTAGCTTTTGGGAAAGAAAATGAAACTATTAATAAATGAAAGAGGGGAATGGTATGTGTCATTGTCTGAAATTATGACAAGAAATATACTCCTTTATATATGTAGTATGTAAACGGTTGAAGCGGTGAGTAAGAGCTCAAGAGCTCTTCTGTGTTGACACCAATTCAACGCCGCCTTATCTCCTAGTTAAAAGGCTTTTGGGTATTAAACACCGCATGCTTGGTATGAGGTCCAAGGCTAGCTTGATACATGGCTCAATGTCACTAAGATATTTGGTTTCATGATGTCGTGACATAAATCTTTTGATACGTAGCATGAATTTGACAATCTTTCTAATAAGAAATTAATATTTGTTTTGAAATGTAAAAATTTTTTCTTGTCTAATATAGTTTTGACACATCACGTTTTCTTGATTAATCAATGTGAAATTATTTTATAATTTAATTTAGTTAGTGACGAAATTTTTTTCACCCCTCTAAACATTAAGTATCCTAAGTTACAATGAACATAAGTATTCACTCTAGCTCACCTGTTTTATTATTTATTATGAATAAAGCCAATGGCGAATGCCTTTCATACCATGCCTTCATTTAATTTTTGACTTGCATCATTTCATCTTGTTTTACTTGTAATTATGTCTTCTTTCCATGTTGGCCCAAAAGAAACCGATCATCCTGAAGTAAGGGGTGATATAGCTGCTTATGCATTTCCTTCTCAACCATTTGCTCCCTTAGAATTTAACCAAGCCGGGAGAGATGCTGACAGTATCACTCGTTTGCAAAATAGAGTTATAACTATGAGTGACCAACTCACCAAGATGCAGCTACATTCTCAGTCGAAGTTGAGTTATTATTTGTAGCGCGTGAGAGAAATAGAATAACACACCAACTCAGTTATTGCACATGTTTCTGAGATTCAAGCTTATGTTGAGAATAAGATTGTTTTTCTGGAAAATAATTTGTACAATGCTGGAATGAGTCTTCGTGTATCCTTCCAAAGAAATTGCTCAATGGCGTGACTTCTACTGGGATCTCCGAAATAGAGTGATTCTCAACCCCGTGATTACTCCATTATTTGGCCATGGCAGTTCGAATGCGTTTTTTGTTCCGAGTCGCTGTAACGTTCGACGATATTCAGCTTGTAGAGGTCGTCGAGATTATATTCAACACAATTAGTTCTAGTTGTGTCTCTTCATAATACAGGAATTTTTAGAAAGGAAGCTCATAACTTTTAAATTTTGTTACTTGTAAATTCCTCGTAAATAACTAAAAAGCTTTCTTTTTTTGTACACACGCATATATATATATATATATATATATATATATATACATATACATATACATATATATATACGCGTTCCTATTTACGATAAAATGTTTCTAAGTAAGGCTTACTGTAAGGATCTTTTATTTTATAAAAGTGGGTTATATATGTTAATTCTATATAAAGTATACACATGAATTTACCAATTTAACCATGTAATAATCGTTGAAATGAATAGCTTGTATGTATTACTAAAGTATATTTATAGCTTATGTAGAATTGCATGTTTTGTATGATGCCCATGCAAACAAGGAATTTATAAACTTATTGATAAAGTTTGTGCTAATAATACGAGAAAGCAAATGTTATAAAGAGAAAAAGTTTATTTATTTATTTATTTTTTATAAAACATGTGTATAATTTTAACGGGACTATCATTAGCTACCTGTTAGTCTTTTAATTGTCTATCGAACTTAATGGTATTCAAAATAAGATTTTATGTGATAACATTTTTAAGATAACGAAACAAACTTGATGTGATTATAGCCACAATCATGAGCACTAAATAAATTACAAAAGAAGAAAAAGTATTTCCCTTGCAAAATTAAGGGATACATTCTCATATATGGGAGAAAGCGCAAATAATTTTGGGGAGAATAATAGAAATTAATGAACGTTTGAATATTAGTCCCCAAAATTTTTCTTAGCTCTTTGACTGATAAATTTTTTGCTATTATATAGCCAAATATAATTTTTTAATGAGCAATTTCCCACGATAATTAAGTGGGCATAATTCACCATTTTATGTTTAAACCAACCGTGTATGACTCTGGTGTGAATGTTTTACTGGTAACATCAAGTCGTAGATATTAGTGTTCTAGATGATCATGCTCTTATCAAGTTATAATGCCAATAATTTAAATTTTAGCTTTTCGTATAATCCTACTCTTATCAAGTCATAATACCGATATCTTAGAAATTGGCGTTTCAGATGATCCTGCTTTTGTCAGGTCATAATACCGATAATTTGAAATTTAATTTATCAGATGATTCTGATCTTGTTAGATCGTAATGTTGATAATCCTGATTTGCATATCTCTTTCGAATTTTTTTTCCTTAGCAAAATATAAAAATTTGAGGATTTCTTGAATCTTTTGATAGACAATTAATCCAAGGAGAGGAAAGTTAACATTTTATTGAAACTAAATATTTTATAAGAAAAGTCCCTAGATTTATGAGCATTTTTTGATTTGGGGTTTTAAGTCCCCATATTGATGACAAAAGTTTACCTATATTTGGGATCTTGATGACATCACTTGCCGAGTAGCTATTTCAGAGGTAGAACATATTTTTTTACTTAACCTTTTTAATAGTTTTGAAAAGGGTTATTTTAAGCTCTTCGTATAATTTCAACTCTTTTTATTCCAAGCAATAGTTTTTTCCGCAAACATACCTTTACGTATGCTTGCTACTGTTTTTTCAATGTTCTTGATTTTGTTCAAAACTCGGAATGATGTGATTTTCAATATGAATTTTGTATTTATCTTGTATACTATTAATACACATCTGAATTAATTCTTCCTCCCATATGATTTACTTGCAGTCTAAGGCTCTTTCTTTGAATCTATTCACAAATGTTGTGAGTGATTCATTTTTCCCTTGTATTTCTCTTGATAGGTCAGACAGATTTAGCTTATTTTTTGTCATAAAAAATTAGTATAGAATGTTACTACAAATTCTTCCAAAGAATGAATATTACTAGTTAGGAGACTAACGAACTATGAATATGTCCAATTAGTGAGAGATTTCGAGAATTCTCCGAATCTTAATTCATGATCATTGACACAGACACCGAGATCATCCAAAAAAGTGACAATATGTTCTCTAGCATTTCCTTTCTTCCAATCAAATTTCTTGAATCCAGGGTTTGTATAATCTTTTGGATATGATTTAGAAAAGATGTATGCTGGATAAGGAGGTTGGAAGTCTATAGCTATTGTTACTTTATTAGCCCTTTCCACCTCTGCTTTGAGTACGTTGTGAAGTTCTCCTTTAGTAATGAATGTACTTAAAATTCCATTATCAATAGTTGTCGTGATAGGTAGATTAATGAGAATCTCAGCAAGATTTTCCTATAGTAAATTAATAGGAATCTCAGCAAGATTTTGATTGCCAAAATGTGGGCAAGTCATTTTGGCCAGATGGGATTGAGTCAGGACTTCCTGGTCTATTTTTCTTTTCTATTTCGACTATTTTTTGTTTCAAACTTTCCACTGTTGCCATTAGCTGAATGAGAAGCTGACTCTATTGGTACGAATCTTCGATACATAATGAGTCTTGTTGTTGCACAGGATTTTGGGAAACACATTCTTTTTTCTTTTTTTTTGGAAGAAAATTTGGAACAATCTCAAGATAACTTTTGATCATTAGATTTTAAAAATATTGAAGAAACCTAGTTTCACTTGCCTACTATCTAGCTGAGTTGCCAATTAATACTCGGGAGTACTTTCTTGTAAAAGATTAATTAGGCACAATAACAATTAATTATAAATCAATAGATTCGTGGGGAGTAATTCGGCGTCACGTGTTAGATTGTTATATTAGTATACTAGAATTTAAATAATAAAAATATATAATACTGAATTTAACTTGAACAGTTACAAACAAGGATCGTATATGCTATAATTTAGCTTGTTAAACAACTCAGATAACAAATTTGTAAATATTTAAATTACTAATTACAAATAAGAGTTATATACGTTACAATTCAACTTGCAAAATAACTCAACCTCGTGATTCTGTGAGTATTTAAAATATAAAATTTAAATGTTAACATTTACCTCGTGATTCTGTGAGTATTTAAAATATAGAATTTAAATATTAATAGAATATTAGCATAATATATAATTAGTTAGTCGTACTTACAAAATATTTAGAGCACGATGAAAATAATGGGATTAGTTGATCAATATTTTAAAAAAAAACTTGCATAAAATAAAATAATAAAATAAAATAATAATAATAATAATAACGATGATTATAATAATAATAATAATAATGATGATTATATATAATATATGTACGGGTGTGGTAATAATGGATATAGGATAGATATTAATTTATCTATACATATGTGAGTTTGATTTTGGTTAATAACCATGAATAAGAAGGGATAGAGAAATGATGGCTATGCTAAAGACATAGAGAGAGACTAAGGGGAGCTTTTAGAAAAAGTAGCAGTACAAATAATGTTTAAATGATGTGACTAGCTTTTGGGAAAGAAAAATGAAACTATTAATAAATGAAAGAGAGAATGATATGTGTCTCATCTGAAATTATTATTACAAAAAATATAAACCTTTATATACATTGTACGTAAACGGTGGAAACGATGAGTGTGAGCACATAAGCTCTTCTGTGTTTGACACCAAATTCAACAGCGCATCATGTCCTAGTTAAAAAGCTTTTGGGTATTAAACACCTTGCTTAGTATAAGGTCTAAGGCGTCTAACGCCAGCTTGATACATGGCTCAATGTCAATGTAACGTAAGTTTGTCCATGACATGATTTTGACGATCCTTCAATAAAAAATTAATATTTAGTTTAGAAGGTCAAAATTTTCTCTAGTTGAATATAATTTTAATACACCACATTTTCGTGATTGACTAATATAGTATTATTTTGTGACTTAATATTTTAATTAGTGATTAATTATAAAATTTTTGTCACATCACAAAATAATTATTATGGGTCCATTATTTGTAACTAGTTAAATGAAGGATATACTTATTTGATTTTTGGAATCCTTTATATAAAGAGGTGCATTTAGGATTCAAACGTTGAGATATTTGATTCGATTATTTGTTGATATTGAATTTGATATTTCTATTAATAATATTTTAGAGATTTAGAGTGAAAGTGCATTGTTTAAATGGGTATCTCTACACCACAAAAGAAGACGAAGATGTCAAATATATGGTTTTAGTTACTTTGGATGAGATTAATTCTACGCTAAATGTTGGAATGTGGCATTAAATTAAGCCATTAAAAGTTTTGGGCCCACCAAGGCCAAATAAAGGATAGTTGTTTCTCTTTTGCTAGTTGCTGATTATCACATTAATTAGTTACCTATTTTTATGCTTTAGACGGTTGTTTAAATCTTTAAGTATACATACATATATATATATATATATATATATATATATATGCTTTACATGAATATGAGAGCGAAGTAGCTGTGTGTGTGAGTGACAACTGCCGCAAGGAGTATTAGAGCGCCCTTTGGAATAGGTAGCCCACACCACTTTGGCGTTGGCTTACCACTTGGGTTAGGACCCGTCACATAGTTGATAAGGTAGCCAAATTTGATATCTCCGTATGCAGTTTATTCTCTCTTAGTTTTGTGGTAATTTAGTACAAACAAGTTTTTATGTTTTGTTCTTTATTGCTTGTTTATTTGTGATTCCTTTTGATATTAGCATCAAGATTGTTAACAAAGCATATTCTTTGCAGTTTTGGATACTTTTGTATGCGAGAAAGATTTGAGTGTATATGGGATTTGGGTATGAAGGTAATTTTGTCAGATTTTTGTAATCTCCATTAATCAAAGTGGAATTCTTCGTCATCTCTGACGTGAACGTATGTTATATTTTGTAACTGATTTACAATAAATCCTTATCTCACTTGTGATTTTCTGTTATTTATATTTTATTATAAATCCACTTAATTTGGCATTTGATACACAAGTTTTGTATTTGTACTTCCGCTGGCACAACAAATGGTATCAAGTGCTTCACGTTCTTTGATTTGATTTTGGGCTTAGTATTTATCAAATTATTTTAGATTTTTGACTTTTGCGATTGTGATAACGACAAGATATGATGTTGTAAAATTCGACGAGAATAATGAATTTAGTTTTTGGCGTGTTAAAATGGAGTTCTTCTAGTTCAGCAAAGGTTACTTAAGGTGCTAAATAGCAGGGAGACTTTGCCAGCAAATTTGTCAGATGAACAGAAGCAGGATCGCTTAGAACAAGAACATGATTCTTTTTAGTTATCTTTGTCAAATGAGGTGCTGCGTGAGGTTGCTGATGAGACTACTACTTCTGGGTTGTGGTTTAAGCTTGAGAGTTTGTATATGACTAAGTCCCTCACCAATTGGCTATATTTAAAGCAAAATTTGTATACTCTTTATATGTATAAAGGTATATCTATTAAAAGTCATCTTGATGAATTAAATAGAATTATAATGAATCTGAAAAATATTGATGTGAAAATTGATGATAAGGATTAGCCTTTAATTTTGTTATGTTTTTTACCTTGTTCGTATGAGCACTTTGTTTATACTATGTTATTTGGGAGAGACATTATTAGTATGGAAGATGTTAAGGCATCCTTAAATTCTAAGGAATTGAAGAAAAAAATGTCTGAAAATTGGGATAAAAATCAATCAAGTACATTAGTTGCTAAAGAAAAGAGAAAAGAGAAAATAAAATTAGAGGAAAGTCTAAGAATAGGAAGGACAATTGCAATTATTGTCATCAGCTAGGGCACCGATAATTTGAATGTCTAGAGATTAAAGGAAATATAGAGACTGGTGAAAAATCCTTCACTACAAATAATCATGCTAGTTTTGCTGAAGATTGCTCTAATGACGATGCTTATATTTTATCTGTTTCTAGTGTTTGCCTAGGCAATACTTAGATTCTTGATTTGGGTTGTTCATATCATATGTGCCCCTTTAGAGATTGATTTGTTAACTATCAATATATTGATAGACATTTTATCCTTTTAGAGAATAACATATCCTGGAAAGTTATGGGTGTAGATATTACTCGAATTAAGATGTCTGATGGTATTATTAGAACTTTGACCGATGTTAGACATGTGCCAGATTTAAGGAAAAGTCTTATATTTTTGGGGATGCTGGACTCATAAGGTTAAAAGTATTCAGCTGAAGGAGAAGTTTTGAGTGTTAATAAGAATGCCCATATGCTGATCAAGGGAAAATTGCATAACAGCCTTTTTTTTCTTCAGGGTAGTACGGTTGTTGGTGCTACTATGGCCTCATCTTGTTTTGTTCCAGAGTTTGACATTATGAGTTTGTTGAATGGTTAGAAAATTTGAGAGTTTGAGTTTTGTAACTGTTGTATTTATGGGATATGATATATAGTAAAATTTGTTTCCGCAGTTTATAGGATTAAGAACATAATGGATTGTATCCATTCAGAATTTTTGAGACCTTCACCTAATTTGTCTATGGGTGATTCTTGTTATTTTTTGATATTTAGTAATGACTATGGTATAAATTTTATGAGAGTC
The DNA here is from genome assembly GCA_002914805.1 of Parasponia andersonii. NCBI lineage: Eukaryota > Viridiplantae > Streptophyta > Magnoliopsida > Rosales > Cannabaceae > Trema > Trema andersonii. The sequence continues at coordinate 318,693 of JXTB01000171.1, forward strand.
AATTCTGGAAAGAGAAAGAGATAGTGAGACACCGCATTATTTGGAAGACACCATAATGATTTTTAGCTACAAAATATTTGAATAAGACTCTTTTGGAAAAAGCTTGCTGCTTACTTTCTATTGTTAGTTTGCCGAAAGACTTTTGGATTGAAGCTTCTGAATATCCTTGCTATTTGGTAAGAAGATCTCTATTAATTGAATTTTGTTTGAAGACTTTATTTGACATATAGCTTGGTAAGTCTGCTATTTTTTGATTTGAAATTATTTGATTATACTACATATACTTCTATGAATAATGGTAAACTCGAGTGATTGATAACAATCTTCCATGGATTTGAGTTGGGATGAATGATTTTTGGTTATGGTTTGGTGAGCCATTATTATCAAATTTTTACTTAGTAGAGCTCTTAAATTGGGTGAGTTGGCCATTCTATTTGATATAGAGGAGTTCGTATGTCATATAATGATTCTAGTATTTGTAAGCAGGTGGAACTTCTAGTTGAAAATTCTGTTAGAACTTTTAGTTCTACTACTTTGTTTGTTGTTAGTAGAGAAAAGGGTTTGCCTCACTAGTTTGGTTTTACAGAGTTAGGTTTTTTTGTGTTAGCTACAACAACTATGGTGACCGAGTTTGTTGCCATTTGGTAGCTCAAGTACTGCTTGGACTTATTTCGTGTTGTAGAATATGATTAGCCCTTCGGAGTTTTAGAGGAGATGACGAAAGTGTTTCAGTATTTTGGACTCAGTTTAATTTTGTGCCAAGGTGGATATTATTGGAATGTGGCTTTAAATTAAGCCATTAAAAGTTTTGGGCCCAACAAGCTTAAATAAAGGTTAGTAGTTTCCCTTTTGCTAGTTACCGATTATTACCTTAATTAGTTATTCATTTTTATGCTTTTGTTGGTTGTTTTAATCCATAAGCATATATATATATATATATTTATATGCGCTTTACGTGAATATGAGAGCAAAGTAGTCTTGAGTTTGACAACTACCACAGAGAGTATCGAAGCACCCTTTGGAATAGGTAGCCATGCTACTTTGGTATTGGCTTATCGCTTAGGTTAAGAGCAATCACGCACTTGATAAGGTAGCCAAATTTGACATCTTCATATACAAATTATTCTCTCTTAGTTTTGTGGGAATTCGCCACAAACAAGCTTTTAGGTTTTGTTCTTTGCTACTTGATTGTTTGTAGTTTCTTTTGATATTGGCATCAAGATTATTAGCTTATTAGCAAAGCGTATTTTTTGCAGTCTCGGATGTTTTTGTGTACGAGAGAGATTTTGATATATATAGGATTATGGTGCGAAGAAAATTTTATTAGACTTTTATAATATCCTTTAATTATAATGAGATTCTTCGTTATCTCTGACATGGATAGGCTATATTTTATAACTGAACCATGATAAATCATTGTATTAATTGTGATTTTTTATTATTTATATTTTGTCATATATCTATTTAATTTGGCATTTGATACATAAGTTTGATATTTGTATTTCCGCTGTCACGACACTAGATGTAGTTGAAAGAAACATTAACAATAGGAATACTGATTTTTGTTCTATTGTTAGGCATAACCCTTCTTCTATTAAAAACTGTCCTTTTTCTACTGTCTGTGTATATTACTTTCTCTTGTTAGTACATCTATTTAGAAACATGATAATTGAGTTTTTTTTTTCCTATTTGTGTTTGTGGTATATTATTTTTTGGACTGTGTACATCTATTTATGTTGTTAGTGTATACTATTTTTTTTTTTTAAATTTCGGTTTTAGTTGATTGTAGCAAGTTGTAATTTGATTATCAGTTTTAGTAGATTCAATTTTCTTCGGTTGATATATCAATATATTAATATGGTATATCAGAAAAATATTACAATTTTATTAATAGAAAAACATTATATGTGGTACATAGTAATTCACTAATGACAATAGACCAAATAAAGCATATTTCTCTCACACAAGAAGATAGCCAAAAGCATCCTTTATTCTTCACTCCACTGCCTTTATTATTTAAATTAACCCTGCTCCAAAAGATCAAAACAAATTATCAACATGGTTAAAAAAGGAAAGCTCAATCAACAAGAAATTAATTAGCTATAGAAGATTATTCATTAAAAGAACGTATAGGTTGTAGTCAATGGTCTTGGAAATGGGAACATTGACTTAGATCTTGCATTTAGCGGGAAGTTGCTGGGCTGCGTCATCCTTCAAGGTAGAGATTTTAGTGGCGGCGTCCTTGACGCATTGGCAGGCCGTTTGCCAGTTAGTCTTTGTTGGAATGTTCTGCTTGATGCTCGACACGCCATTGCAATACGCTGGCGATGGTTCGTCGATATTGCCAGTTAGATAGGACACGTAGGGAGAGATTGCCAGGTCAACCTGTTGGCATGCTATGGCTTGACCTGGTTTGGCCATGAACAGCACTGCCATGGCTAGGACTAAAAGAGTTGCAACCAATATGTCAACCCACAATCTACAGAAGAGTCCAAATTACAAAACAAAGGTTAGGAATAGAAACTATATCGGGATCAAATATATGATTATAAGCTATAACTGCACACCATATTGAATCGAAAGATGCCTCAATTCAGAACACACATTTTCTGCAAATACTACTATAACACAATCTAACTTTTTATACAGCTTAGCAAAATAGTTCTTACATCAAAATTTAAACAAAAATAATCAGAAATAAAGAACACAAATTGTCTGATAATCAACTAAATCAACATTTCTAACAAATTTCCAAATCACAAGCTCTGACTGGGTTGTTCTTTTATAACAAAAAATTCAAAACCCTAACATTAACTTCAATCGCCTCTCTTCTCTTTTTCTTCTAATTTCTCAGCTGTTACGCAATCTTTTCTTTTTCTTTTTCAAGAAAATAGAAAATAAAACAGAGTTCAAAACCCTTTTACTGTAACTTAAAGTAGAAAAAAATTTCCTCATAATTCAAGAGACTCGGAACCCTATTTCTTGGTTCTTTATCTTCTAACGTTGTCAAAACCTAACTTTCTCCTAGTTTCCTCACACAATAAAAGTAACCAACCAACCAAGAAAATTAGACCCCTTTATTTTCTCTTAGTTTCTTGCAAACCGAACAGGGTTTTAAACAAAACAAAAAAAAAAAAAAAATGACAAAAGAAAACGCCAGAGGATTCACCAGTGTTCAATGACGATGGTCTTGTCCGAAGCTTTCACATTTTTCCCATTTTCAAAATCAGCACTCTCCTCGTCTTCCTCTTCCGCCACCGCTTTCTGATTCCCGTTACCCTTGTTCTTCTTCTTCTTGTGGCCCCTTTGTCTTTCTCGTTGTTCTCATTTTCAGAACCACTATTCTCCTCCTCGTTTGCCACCACTTTCTGTTTCTCATTAGCCTTGTTCTTCTTCTTCTGAGTCCCTTTCGCTTTCTCCTCGTTCCCATTTTTAGAATTAGTACTCTCCTCCTTCAGAATTAGTAGTCTCCCCCAGTTTTAGAAGAGAAATAAGGTTAAATATGCATCGTAAGGAGACATATTTTGGCACATATACTTTCTCAATAAAATTCTGAAAAATATGCATATACTCATTTGAAATGTCACTTCTGCCCTTAATAATTGGTTTATAATGTATATGTTGCTCTTTTCCTCTTTAATCAAGTCGTAGCTCCTTATTTCTCCCTCTATATCCTTACAATCTTTCATATAATCTCATGCTTGAATTTATCACACTGTCTAAGGAGCTGAAATTCTAAGAGCAGAAAAGAAGAAAAAGATAAAAGTTGAAAAAACAGAAAAAAGACGTGGCAGTAAGACAGAGGACGGAAATCCGCAAAATAGGTATGTAATTTATATGTTCAAATGTTATGGTACTGTTTAAAATAGTTTTTAATTGAGTTTCGATATGTTACGAATATAATTTATACATTAAAAGTTATTTTCCAGGATTTGGGATTATCTGCAAAAGTTTGGATTTCTCAAAAAATCAGACTGCCTCAGTATAAGCATCGAATTTTCGATGTAATTTCGACCATATTTCGATGAAGTCTGAGATGTAAGAATTTCGTCGACTATATTTCGATTATAATTCGATGGTAGCCGAATTTTCGACCTATTTTCGATGACTATTCGATGGTAGTCGAATTTTCGACCTATTTTCGATGACTATTTGATAGTAGTCGAATTTTCGACCTATTTTCGATGACTATTCGATGGTAGTCGAATTTTCGACCTATTTTCGATGACTATTTCGATTATTTTTTTCGATGACTATTTCGATTATTTTTTCGATCAATTTCGATGTATTTCGAATATAATTTCGATCAAATTTTGATGAAGTCTGAGATGCAAGAATTTCGACGACTATATTTCGATTATAATTCGATGGTAGTCGAATTTTCGATCTATTTTCGATGACTATTCGATGGTAGTCGAATTTTCGACATATTTTCGATGACTATTCGATTATTTTTTCGATCAATTTCGATGTATTTCGATTATAATTTCGACCAAATTTCGATGAAGTCTGAGATGTAAGAATTTCGTCGACTATATTTCGACTATAATTCGATGGTAGTCGAATTTTCGACCTATTTTCGATGACTATTTCGATTATTTCTTTCGACCAATTTCGTCCAATTTTCGATGGCTAAAAATATAGATTCTTCTTTTTATATTTTATGATTTTTTCTGTTGAATCTAATTTCTATTTTTTATTTCATCTGCAGAGTCACGTTTCAACATTATAGTTTTGTATAACGGTAAATGGATGTTTTTGTCAGAGAAAATATTATGATCTTATATTGCTAAAGAAAGTAAGGCCATGGGTGTATGGATGGGTATAACTTTTGTGACACTTGTAGATAAGCTGTATGAGGTGATTGGAGTTGATAAAAATAGTTTTGATTTAGAACTTAAGGTTGTTTATAAATGTGATGGTGGAGATGGAATCCCTATTCCTCCAATGAAGATTACCTCTGATAGTGACCTAGAAATTTGGCTTGAGGAGATGTCTTACTCTATTCAGAACCGTACTCCTGTATGTGTGTCCATTTTACCGAAGTTGACACCTGTGGGTGAGGGTTGCAGTCAAAATGCTTTATTTGTGCCTGAAACAGGTGCAGAGAAAATAGATGAGTTAAAGGAATGCTTTGGTGAAGTAGCTAAGACTCCAGCGACAACAACAGGGACTTCAAGTAGTCGAGTGCGTAGAGTAAGAATAGTAGATAATGAAGCGAAGTGGAGTACTCCCTTGTTTTCAGAGGGAGAATTGCCGCAGGGAACACCTAACAACTTGTCAGTTGGATATTCTAATTCAGTAAAAATAGTGATCGGTCAACTATTTGAGAATAAGAAAGACTTGAAGCTGAAGCTGCACTTGCATGCAATGAAGTGCAATTTTGAGTTCAAGGTAAAAAAGTCAGGCAAAGACTGTTGGTTTATAACATGTATAGACAACAATTGTACGTGGCGGTTGCGAGCTAGAAAGGTGGAGCAATCTGACATATTTGAGGTGCGAAGATATGTGACTGAATACACATGTTCGTTGGCAATAAGGCATAAGGACAACAGACAAGCAGCAACATGGGTTATTGGACATTGCATTAAGAGAAAGTACACAAATCCAGCCAACCCTAATTATGCCCCTCGATCAATAACCGACGATTTCTCTAAAGGCTATGGGATTAACATGACATATGAAAAGGCATGGAGATGTAGGGAAAAAGCACTTCTATATGTGAGGGGAACAGTGGATGGTTCATACCAAAAGCTGCCATCTTACCTATATATGTTAGAGAAGACTAATCCAGGAACAATCAGGCATTTAGAGACTGATGAGATGGGATGTTTTAAGTATTTCTTCATGTCACTGGATGTATCTATTCGGGGCTTTAGAATAGCGTGCCATCCTGTGCTATGTGTGGATGGATCATTCTTAAAAACAAACTATGGAGGGACAATGTTGGCTGCGATTGCACAAGATGCAAACAGGCAGTTGTATCCTGTTGCATTTGGAGTAGTCGACTTAGAGAACAACGACTCCTGGATGTATTTTATCATGAAATTAAAGGAAGCAATTGGAGACGTTGAGAACTTGGTCTTCGTATCGGACCGACACCCAAGTATTACGAATGTATTGTCGACTGTGTTCCCTGAAGCACACCACGGAGCTTGCATACATCATATTGGTATGAATATCCAAGCAAAATTCAAGACTGATCATTGCCACAGTGAGTACTTCTTAGCGGCAAAATCCTATCGGATGAGTGACTTTCTTCATTATTTTGAGAAGATCAAGGTCAAGGATCAAGCCATTACTAATTATTTAGAAGAAATAGGCATTGAGAAATGGAGTAGTGCAAACTTCTCTACCATTCGTTACAACATCATGACAAGTAATAACGCTGAGAGCTTTAATAACACGAGTAGAGATGCACGGAAGTATCCAATCACAACTTTGGCAGAGTTTCTGAGGTATACACTACAAACTTGGTTCTTTGAAAGACGAACATTGGCAATGGAATCTAATAAACCATTACCGACAAAGATTGAGAAGAAATTGGAGGACCGTATTGAGGCTGCGAAGACTTTGATTGTTCAGCCTCTCAGCCACTATGAGTTTTATGTCATGGACAGTGACAGAGATGGTCAAGTTAACTTACAGACAAAGACTTGTAGTTGTAGGAGGTTTGATTTGACAAGTCTGCCATGTACGCATGCATTTGCGGCTACTCTAAGTCGACGCATCATCAATCCATACTCCTTGTGTTCCTGGTATTATACAGTTGACGCATGGCTGTGCTCATACGCAGAGACTATATATCCAGTGGGAAATGAAGAAGAATGGGATGTACCTGATGATAGTAGCAGACGTATGGTGAAACCACCTCCTTATAAACCAAAGGCTGGTCGGCCGAAAACAAAACGTACAAAGTCAAAAGGGGAGAAGATCATAATGCAATGCCATTGTAGCCATTGCAGTGGAATGGGCCACAATCGGGCAACTTATACGTACATGATACCAACAGCTTCAAATAAATAATTTTGTATAGAAAATCAAACAACAAATGACGTATCTTGAGAATTTTGTACTATTAATTTTATCATTTTAATTTTAGGATTTTAAGTACAACGTTGTAATGAATAATTTTAATATTTTAGTTGGAATAAGTTTGGAATATTATTTACTTTATTATAATGATATAATGTTTTGAAAAAATTGCAATAATCGAAAAATTCTCGAAAATGCATCGAAATTTCGACTCTGTAAATCGAAACACAGTCGAAATACCATCGAATATCCTCGAACTGTCATCGAAAAACAGTCGAACTAATATCGAAAATTTAGAGCAGCCTTATTTTCTATTTTAAAATGTCATCGAAAATGTATTGAAATTTAAGTACTATTCATCGAAACCTCATCGAAATAAAATCGAAAACCTATTTTAAAATATCATCGAAAAGGTATTGAAATTTCGACTCTGTAAATCAAGACACAGACGAAATACTATCAAAAATACGTCGAAATACCATCGAAAACACGTCGAATTTCACGTGATTTTCCGGTACTATTTTCAGCCATACTCATCAAAATATGATCGGAATAAGTTTGGAATATTATTTACTTTATTATAATGATATAATGTTTTGAAAAAATTGTAATAATCGAAAAATTCTCGAAGATGCATTGAAATTTCGAATCGAAATACAATAGTCGAAACACAGTCGAAAATGAATCAAAATGCATCTATATGTCATCGAAAACAGTGACGAATATTATCGAATTTTAACTCTGGATAACAAGCTGAATTATATCTCATTTATTTTGACTTCAATTTTTAACCTGAGTATACACAGTAACATAATACATGCACAATACATCAACTACTCTATCCCAAATAAAATTATTTAAAAAAATGGGCAAAACTAATAACTATACAAAAATTTATTATACACCTGTGACTCTATATTCTGGTAGAATAAATCTACACATAATTTCTGTCTTGAATATTGCATAACATCATCAACAATATTGGATAGTGGAATATCGGCTAACAGACATTCCAAGTGCTTAATAACAAAAACGCCGCAATCTCCACTGCAAAGACAAATAATTCTAGTTAGTCTCAAAATAACCAATTGAAGAAATGTTTGTTAATATCCTTATATTCTATTGAATTACCTCTTCGCTGTTTGTGGCACTACATTGGGAGGTAACCTTCTAACATTAAAATCACACGGTTTCGTCGTTGTAATCAAATCAAGATCATCACGATTAGTGACTCCTTCTACATTGAGCAGAAAGTATGGCAACATCTTCATCATTGGATGCATGGCTTGCTCGACACGTGCATCATCATATAATGCCTGGTCAGAGTTATATACCGCGAGTATATGTGCAGGAAGATCTATCTGCACAAGAACCCAATGATTTGAACTGATGTTCAAGGGATAGTAAACTTTGCCAACCTCTGCTCAGCCACGTTGAAAATGATCTGCATCTCTTTTAGCATAGTCAGTAAGCTGGTCATCCCACAAAAACTTCATTTTATTGGAGGTTCTTCGGAATGCATCCCACCGAACATTCATGCATGCAATGTAGACTGTGTCCGCAATGGCAACCTTCTTTCTATAAGTCTTTGGGAAAAGCCAAAGGCATTCTCGTATCAACCGAAAAGCTACGTCAATATGCTGCAAATGGAGAGAATACAATAACTTGTAAGTGAATATAAAAAAGGATTTCAAAATGAAGAAAGAAAAATTTAATTATAAATCCAATTACCTCATCTGCAAGCCACTTCCAAAGAGTCTAAAGGTGGAAAAAGAATCTAGTACTAGCATCACCAGTGGGAAGCAGGATTGGTTTCCGGTTATCAATAAGTCCTGCAAGCCATCTCCTAAATATATCATGCTGTTTTGCATCAATTTTCCAGAATGGGTTTGGTTTGCATGGATCATTAACCTTGAACTTCTTGTTTGACGGATCGGTGTAGTCAATGAGTCTCTTAGATCGTTGACCGACCCGTTTCTTCCTCCCAAACTTAACTGTAGCCACCTCAGCTACTTGTAACTCTTTCACTCCCGGAGTTTGCTGCTCTTCAGGAGTGTGCTATTTAGTGGGAGTACTTATGACAACATCTTCACCTGGCTGATACCCTTCAAGAAGGACATCCGACTGGGTGGCCTCAGATTCAGAACCAGTTGGCTGCTGATGTGCTTTGATTTCCTCCATCATCTTCAACAACCTATCAAGTTTATCATTGAGAATCACCTGGTTCGTCTTCAGTTCAGTCTGGTTTGCCTTCAACTCAGTGATGTGAGTCTTCAACTCAAGATAGAACTTATGTGACTGAGGCACGTCAGTGGATGGTTCCTCCTCTACTTTGTTTCTGGTAGCGTGAAAGATGCCCGCCTCCTCTGCAGCTCGCTTTGCTTTAGCCGCCTCCTTCTTGTTCTCCTCCTCCTCCTCACCATCAATTCTTTCTTCCTCAACTCCAGTACTACCGAGGCTCTGGTGTGGATCGTGATATATATGTTCATAGAATTCTTTCTCAGCCTCCCGTGGATTCAATAATGCCTTTGTGACAAGCTGCAAGATAGTTCAAAATAAAGTTCAATCAACTTATGAATTTATAAAATTAATTATATAGAATAAAATCAATTTCCAGACTTACTTTCTTAATCTTGAATACATCAATACAATCCATCATTGATGGTGTTTTATTGCATGTCCATGACAGCATCCTTGGGAATTTGATGCCAAGGTTTTCAGAAAATGTACCAGTAAGCTTAGGGATAGCCTCATAAGCCTAATACGGTAAAGCAATGCTAAACCCATACACTGTGTATTTAGCTTCCTTGGCCTTCTTATTCTTTTTCATCTTCTGAAGGAAGTTTTCCCTCTGATGCATCATGTCCTTATTCAAACTAGGGAACGTTCTCTTGTAAGATCGCTTTCCCCATGGATAATTAAAGAAATCCTCCTCATTCTCTATAAAAGATAGCATATCCATCAAAATCTTGGTGCTTGACTCCTGTGCCATCAAGAGCCCATCTACCAAGTAGCACAAACCCAACTTTCATACGTCCTCCTTCTCCTCATAATTTAGAAATGTAACTTCTAATTCTAATTCACCGGATCTCGCATTAGCTGCATTATTCAGGTATGTCTCCCTGAGCCTCATGTTACTAGACATATATTTGTACTTCACAACATCTAGATCTTTGGCAAATTTTAACGCCGTTATTAACACAAACTCACCAAGCCCGAATCTCAAGTTGCTATCCCCAATGAAAAATTGCAACTCTGCTGGGATTTGGGATTTCACCTTCCTCAACAGTAGTTGGTGTATAAGTACTCCTGATGCTTGCATTGGAGAAGTAAGAAAAAACTGCTTAAACGGACACTGCTTTGCCTTCTCTACAAATCATACTTCTCAAATCTCTCCTTAATCTTCGACATCACTGTTGTTCCTTTTATAGTGACCCTTCCAGGAAAGTNGAAATTGTCCATCGAAAATCATCGAAAAACAGAGCACGTCGAAATGGAATCGAAAATTAATCGAAAACAGTCGAAAAAAGATTAACTACTAGCTACTAGAAAAGGTCATCGAATTATCATCGAAAAACAGTCGAACTAACATCGAAAATTTAGAGCAGCCTTATTTTCTATTTTAAAATGTCATCGAAAATATATCGAAATTTCAACACTACTCATCGAAATAAAATCGAAAACCTATTTTAAAATATCATCGAAGAGGTATCGAAATTTTGACTCTGTAAATCGAAACACAGTCGAAATACCATCGAATATCATCGAACTGTCATCGAAAAACAGTCGAACTAACATCGAAAATTTAGAGCAGCCTTATTTTCTATTTTAAAATGTCATCGAAAATGTATCAAAATTTCAGCACTATTCATCGAAACCTCATCGAAATAAAATCGAAAACCTACAAATATCATCGAAAATGTATCGAAATTTCGACTCTGTAAATCGAAACACCGTCGAAATACCATCGAAAATACGTTGAAATACCATCGAATATCATCGAACTGTCATAAAAAAACAGTCGAACTAACATCGAAAATTTAGAGCAGCCTTATTTTCTATTTTAAAATGTCATTGAAAATATATCAAAATTTTAGCACTATTCATCGAAATAAAATCGAAACACAGTCGAAATAACATGGAAAGTTTATTTTACCTATTTTAAAATATCATCGAAAAGGTATCGAAATTTCGACTCTGTAAATCGAAATACAGTCGAAATACCATCGAATATCATCGAACTGTCATCGAAAAATAGTCGAACTAATATCGAAAATTTAGAGCAGCCTTATTTTTTATTTTAAAAGACAAATTAGGTAAAATGTCATCGAAAATGTATCGAAATTTCAGCACTATTCATCGAAACCTCATCTAAATAAAATCGAAACACAGTCGAAATAACATCGAAAGTTTATTTTACCTATTTAATACGGAGCATATTTAACCTAATTTCTCTTTTGAAAATATCATCGAAAAGGTATCGACATTTCAACTTTGTACATCGAAACACAGTCGAAATACCATCGAAAATACGTCGAAATACCATCGAAAATACGTCGAATTTCACGTGATTTTGCGGTACTATTTTCAGCCATACTCATCGAAATATGATCGAAAATTTAGACCAGCTAATCAAAAATAAATCGAAAAAATGTTAGAATGAAGTCAAAAATTTCTAAATCGTCTTCTACTACAAATTCCCTAAATTCAAAAAAAATAAAACCCTCAAATCATATTTTGCTTACCTTCTTTTGGGGACTCATTTTTCTCAACGTAATCCTAAACAGTGAGAGAGATTTACGATAGATGGCATGACGAGTTTTCGTCTTCCTCGGTTAACGACATGATGGGTTCTTGGCTCTTCAGAGAAGGAGACGAAAGAGAGAGTTAGAGAGAGAGAGAGAGAAATGAGGAGTTTCTGAGGAAGAGGCATATTTTCTCTTAGATATTAGTAAGGGTATTTTCATCCGCAAACATATTTTTCAAATATTTTTTAATTTGTGCATATGGGCCAAAATAAGGGTATTACAGAGTATATTTAACCTAGTTTCTCTTTTAGAATTGGTTGGGTGCCTACGACGGCGAATCCGTACATGCGGCAATGGCGAGTCCGTATATTCGCCGTGGTAGGGATGTTTTTTAGCAATGAATAGTTTATCAGTCACGTCAATTATTAGAATGAATTTTTTGTGTCAATAAAATGAGAATAGAGTTTAGAAGATATCTTTGAATGATCTATTCTAACGTCTTTCATTCTAATCAAAGGTCATTCTATTTTATTTCATTTCAAATCACTCCCATTTTAATTATAACTCATTTCATAATTTTTATTTAAATACATTCAATTAAATAGGTGAACAAAATGAGATTAGTAGTATTTTTAACTAAATTAACTTATTTAGGAGTAATTTAAAAGAAATATTTTTCTAGTTACTATCTATAATCATAAAATTATAACTTCTTTTGGGTTACTATCTATAATCATAAAATTATAACCAAAAGTCAATATTTATACTTCACATATTGTGTGAAGTGCGAACATTTTTCAATCGTGCAGAGTGCACCAATCTTATTTGTCGGAAGTTAGAACATAATTACCTTCTCATCTTAATTTATCTTATTGTAACGAGACATGATTCTTACGTATAGCTATTCCACAGACGAAATGCATGATTAATTAGCGTATATATCCTCTAATATTTGCAATGTAAAACCCCTTTATTTTCCTAGGAGTGTTTTGATCTTTTGACTATTTAAAAATAATAATAAAATAAAATAAATTGAATTAAAAATTCAAATTTTGGGCTAATTTGAGAGAATTTTCGAAAATATGACCCAAACAACAATTTAAAGCACTTGAATAAGGAAATTCTCGAACCAGGGGCTTAAGAGCAGAGTTTAACACCCATTAAATGGGTGACACGTGTCCAAGACCAGACTCCCTCAGCTCTTTCTCTCTCTTCTCCCTCGATATTTTCTCTCTGTCTCTCTCTTCAAAAACTAGTCGCCACTCCAGTAGCTCTGATGGGTCATCTCTAGTTGACGGTGATCGATGCCGCTCAGCCGGAACGATGTGGCACTGAGACACAAGCCGACCGCCGAGCTGTCACGGCCACTGGAGCTCCATAGTGTCGCCGAAGAAGACAAAATCCCCACGAAAGAAAATGGCTGCCAGGGAAGATTTTGACATCCATTAATTGTGAAACTAGTCCCATGCAGCTCGTCTCGTCATGATCTTCAATGTTGTATATATATCTTGACTCAATATTGCTCGGATTGAATTTTTCTATTTTTGTCAATTTTGAGCTATTTTAGTTTTATATTTAAAATTTTCAATTTCACCGTTAGATCGTAAAATATATCTCATATTTGTGATGTACTCGTAAAAACAAGAATTTTCATATATATTTTGACTATATTTGGTGACGGGTACAAAAATCTAAATCTAACAACTTAGATTATCTCGATTTACGTGTTATGGGCCCAAATTTGACTCGATCCTAAATCTGTCAAAGTATATGTCCAACTTAGTTTTTTGGGTACTCTGAATTCAATAGTATAGTCCGTTTCACGATCTGAAGCTCCGATTAAAAATCGAGTGTTCAAACCTATCGATTAAAAGGTTTGAAAACGGCGCTCGACCCTCGAAATGACACCCAATCCGCGCCAAACATCCTCCATAGCACTGTAACACTATTTAGACACTTAATTGAGGTAGGGGTTCAATTGCCTAGTTTTCTACATGATTTAATTTAAAATTAGCATTATGACTATTTTGTGAAAAATCTTGAATTAAATAATATTTTCATGAACTATTGGAAAATCTTGGACTATTTTGGAATTGGACTGTGTGACTTCTATACATATTATAAAATCATAATCTTGTGGTGATTTAGCAGATTTCCTACCTAAGATACAGTCTATTCCCGAATAATTTCAAGTGGGGTTTTAAAGCATTGTTTGATTATGTTCTATATGGTTATTACATATATCTTGTTACATATTGTACATACTATAGGATCACATATGAGATACATCTTAGGCATCGCGGTATTGTAGTAGGCAGACTAGTACATCCACCTTCGGTGAGAGCCCGTAAACCTGCACAGGATATTTCTGATTATTCCCATTCGGCAAGTGTAGGCATTTAGTTACCCCTCTAGTTTGATAGGTTTAGACACATAGGTATCCCTAAAGTTTTCTGGGATAGATATCAGACAGAGAGTATGTAGTATATGTAGTACTAGTTACTCTAGTTTATAATGAGAGGGTGTAAACTCATGGGATAAGTTGATTTATAATATATACAAATGTGTATTTCTGGTTTTAGTTTTGAATATGTGACTATTCTGGGTATTAATTATTTTATACTTGGTTTATAAATGGAATTTGAAAAAAATATTAGCCATGCAGATTTGGTAAAATTACATTCACTCAAAAAGATAATTGAATTTCTATTAAGCATTCATGTGCTCAACCCATACTTCCTCCCCTTTTTAGATATTGATTTATTTTATGGTAATTATTCTGATAGTTTGGCAAGCATGTTTGGTATATGCTTGCAGTTTCAATCTTTTTCATTGATTTGGTTCGTACTTTGTGTTAACTTTTTTTTTTTTGTGTCAGATTATTTAGCCAATAATAGTATATTTACTAAATGGATGTATGAGGATAATTTTGCTTTTAAATTGAATACTTAGAAAAAAAAATTATTTATGTAAATTATTTGAACATTGGGCCTAGGATTTCAAACTGAACTATCTCATTAAACTTTTTGAATTAACAAAAGTTTTTAAATTAGTTAATTATGATTTTATCTAAACTTAAAATAAGGATTTTTCTTGGAAATTGAAAATTGGTAGATAATCTCATGATTTTCAAATTTGTCCAATCTTATAATTTACTTACTTTTGAGGACTAAATTTAAATTTCAAGTACTTAAATTTTTCTGAAATTTTAGAAACTATTATTTATCACTATTTTCACTTAAAATTACTAAAAGTCATAACCTTGAATCCTATTGGCATTTTTTGTGCTAAGTACTTATGTGTTGGAGATTTCTATTCATAGTAATTCTAGTCTTGTTCTTAACTAGAAATATTTTGTGTATATGGTTGTTACTCACTCGATTTGAGGAACGATACTCTTATTGATGTTTTGACCTCTAAATTCGTCTATCTTGTGTTGATGGAAAATTCTGTTAGTGTCCCTTGACTCAGTGATTGTTTAAGACCAAATTTAATTGTAGACAAATGGAATTATCCCAATGTGTCATAGATCTGGTGTAATCTAGGGACAGTATTGTACATACCTGATATTTGGTCTGCTATACTGTATTAGTGCCTAATAATCACTATTTTAGTAAGTCTTGGGATTTCGACTCATAGTCTTGATTAACGTTCGTGCTTCTACGATTAATTATCAATTAGGGATCATCGATTCCTAACTCTTCTGTCAAAGCCATATGCCTATTAATGAGTCATTTTATAATTCCATGTCTTTTGTGAATGTCCTTATCATGTACCTTTGTGTGATATTGGTATATTGGTAAAATCCTAACACTAAGTGAGAAGTGTATGTTTTACACTTCTTTATTTAACTTGTGTTTGATTTGCTATTCCTATACTCTATGACCAGTGGTTCACTCTTCTTTTGGCTATTATCCCAGATTGTTTTACTTGTACCCCTGTCGTATTTGAATTTCGAGATGAAATTCTTTTAAGAGGGGAAGAATGTAAAACCCCTTTTTTTTTCCTAAGGGTGTTTTGGTCTTTCAACCATTTAAAAACAAAACAAAATAAAATAAATTGAATTAAAAATTTGAATTTTGGGCTAATTTGAGAGAATTTTTGGAAATATGAGCCAAACAACAATTTAGAGGACTTGAATAAGGAGATTCTTGAACAAGGGGCTTAAGAGCAAAGTTTAACACCCATTAAGTGGGTGACACGTGTCCAAGACCAAACTTCCTCAGCTCTTTCTCTCTCTTCTCCCTTGATATTTTCTATCTCTCCCTCTCTCTTCAAAAATAGGCTGCCACTCTAGCAGCTCTGACGGGTCATCTTTGGTCGACACCACCCAGAAAGAATGACACGGCACCGCGACATAAGCAGACCACCGAGTTGTCACAGCCACCAGAGCTCCAGAGCATCGTCAGAAAAGACAAAACCCCCGTGGAAAGAAATGGCTGTCGGCGAAGATTCTAACGTCCATTCACCGTGAAACTGGTTCTATTTAGCTCGTCTTGTCATGATCTTCAACGTGGTAAATATATCTTGACTCAGTATTACTCGGATTGAATTATGCCATTTTTTTCAATTTTAAGCTATTTTAGTTTTATATTTATAGTTTTAATCCAACCGTTAGATCGTAAAATAAACCTTATTTATAATATACTCGTAAAAATAAGAATTTTGATATATATTTTGACTATATTGTGTGACAGTACAAAAGTCTAAATCTAATAGCTTAGATTGCCTCAATTTGCATGTTGTGAACTCGAGTTTGGCCCGAGCTCGAATCGGTCAAATTATATGTCTAACCTAGTATTTTTGGATGCTTTGAATTCAGTTGTGAAACTTGTTTCATGTTCTGAAGCTTCGATTAAAAATCGAGCTTTCAAACCTATCAACTAAAAGGTTTGAAAACGGCGCTCGACCCTCCAAGCAACTTCCAATCCATGCCAAACACCCTCTTTAGCACCGTAATGCGATTTAGACACTTGATTGATGTAGGATTTCAATTATCTAGTTTTCTACATGATTTAATATAAAATTTGCATTATGACTATTTTGTGAAAAATTGTGAATTAAATAATATTTTAACTATTGGAAAATTTTGGATTATTTTGGAATGTGGCTGTGTGACTTCTATACATAATATGAAATCGTGATCTTAGGGTTGTTTAGTAGATTTCTTACTCAAGGTATAGTAAATTCCAGAATAATTTCAAGTGGGGTTTTAAACTATTATTTGATTATATTCTGCATGGTTATTACATATATCTTGTTACATGTTATATATACCATAGGATCATACATGAGATACATCTTAGGTATCGAAGTATTATAGTAGGCGGACTAGTACACTTACCTTCGGTGAGAGCCCATAATCCTACGTGGAGTTTTTCTGATTATTTCCTTTCGGTAGGTGTAGACATTCAGTTGTCCCTTCAGTTCAGTAGGCTTAGACACATAGGTGTCCCTACAGTTTTTTGGGATAGATATCAAACAAAGAGTACTTAGTACATGTAGTACGAGCTACACTAGTTTGTGATAAGAGGGTGTGAACTTATGGGATGGATTGATTTATACCATGTACAAATTTGTATTTCTGGTTTTGGTTTTGAATATGTGACTATTTAGGATATTAATTATTTTATACTTAGTTTATAAATGGAATTTGAAAAAAGTATTAACTATGCAAATTTAGAAAAATTATATCCACTCAAAAAGATAATTGAATTTTTATTGAGCATTCATGTGCTTATCCCCTACTTTCTCCCCTTTTTCGGTGTCTATTTATTTTATGGTAATTATTCTGGTAGCTTGGTAAGCATGTTTGGCATATACTTGTAGTTCCAATCCTCTTCATTGATTTGGTTCGTACTGTGCGTCAACTTTTTTT
The DNA here is from genome assembly GCA_002914805.1 of Parasponia andersonii. NCBI lineage: Eukaryota > Viridiplantae > Streptophyta > Magnoliopsida > Rosales > Cannabaceae > Trema > Trema andersonii. Next base: position 336,354 of record JXTB01000171.1, read on the forward strand.
TTTTTTTTTATGTGAGATTATTTAGCCAACAATATTATATTTATTAAGTAGATGTATGAGGATAATTTTGTTATTAAATTAAGTACTTAGAAAGAAAAATGATTTAAGTAAATTATTTAAACATTGGACTTAGGGTTTTAAATTGAACTGTTTCATTAAACTTCTTGAATTAATAAAATTTTTTAAACTAGTTAATTAGGATTTTCTCTAAACTTAAAATGAAGAATTTTCTTGGAAATTTAAAACTAGTAGATAATCTCATGATTTTTCAAATTTTTTCAATCTCATAATTTACTTACTTTTGAGGACTAAACTTAAATTTTAAGTACTTAAATTTTTTTGAAATTTTAGAAACTACTGTTTATCATTATTTTCACTTAAAATTATTAAAAGTTACGATTTTGAATTTTCAGTCGTGACATACAATGTCTTTTTCTGTTTATTACGTCCAACGTCTAATATTTAAAAGAGAAAAAAGGAGTTAAAAAGTAAAATATTTTAAATAAAAAAGAGATAAAAAGGACAATATACATACAACGAACAATACCAATATATAAAAGTTGTATCATATCAATGTCAATACATTGAAAGTTTTTTTAACAGATAAAATCTATATCGATTAGATTATCTTTAGAAGTCATTCTTGTTTTACCATTTCCTTGCTTTGAAGACTCGTCTATAAGGGGAAGAAAACAAAATATGTATGAATAGAAAATACAAACCTTTGAAAATAAATACAACATTTCTCTTACCAACTTCAAAAATGCTATTATTAGGTCCTCTAATCATAAATTGTAATTCCGAGTGCTTTCCTTCGGTTGTTGAACAATTAGTAAATAACAAAAATATTTATGTATATTAAACGTTGATAAATTATAAAAATCTAAATAATGATTCAAACATACTTTTTAAGTTGAGCATAAAATATATTACCTTACAGAAAAGTAATGGGATCTGATATAACTTGATTTGANATATATGTAGTCCTGAGATAGTAAATAGCATGGTTCTCTATCTCTGGAAAAATAATGAGTACCTTTCACCTCAAGATCTTTTTTAACCGTGACGGACCGAGATTTCTGTGATCTTCTCTGTGCTACCGTGGCCTGATTTTCGCCGCCTCCTACGGCTTCAATCTGTCAGGAGTAAGATTTGGGCAAATTGCCGTTCTGTCAGGACGCCTTGTCCCTGGCACGCACACCTACCCAGGATCGTATTAAATGCTCTGTCTGGGTCTGGAGCCGTGAGTTGCTTTCCATTGTATTCAGCCTGAAGACGCTTGGGGCTTCTGACCCTCCCGACTGTTGAGGTAAGGGCTATTGTGCCCAGATGGCAGACCCTTTGGGCTTCCGACCCCAGCTGTCGAGGTTGGGGTCAGACTGGGCCAGACTGTCCAGGGTCAGTGATGGGCTCGGCCCTAACTTCGGACAACCCCATGGCCGATTGTGAGATCATGTGCGACCCGCGTGGCCTTCCACGTGGCGTATGGCCCGGGAACGGGTCCCACAACTGCCCCCATTTCCCTACTTGATGGACTCGTGTCCATTAAGTGGGGAAATCGTTTCTCCGTTCCCCCAATCTAGGGGACGAACGTGGTTCCTCCTTCCCGATGCGGAGGTACGCCATCCCTCATTACGAAATTTGTTTGAATTTTGAAGTTCTGACGGCTCGGTTTCCCTTTAACTTTTCGTGTAGTCAAAATATTCCTTAGGGAGGGTCCACTTCCAACGGGTGGACTCTGACCCTGCCTTCCTTTAGCTCTTCGTGTAGCTAAAAGTGTTCCTTTGGGGGTCCGCTGTTAGCTTTTTGGTTGCATGCCCCCTTTCTCTTCGTACGTTTTCTTGGGTCATTGACAGGTGCTTTGTTGCTCGATTCGATTCCCAGAGTACGAACGTTTTCGAGGTTTGCTGGCAGGTTTTTGGTGCGCAACGATTTTTCTCTTCGCACGTTTTCTCGGGTCGTCGACGAGCGACGTGAGTCCCAGAGTGCGAGCATTTTCAAGGTCTGCTGCCAAGATTTTGTTTGCACAGCAACTCACTCTTCGCACGTTTTCTCGGGTCGTCGATGAGCGACGTGAGTCCCAGAGTGCGAGCATCCTTGAGGTCTGCTAGCAAGTTTTGTCTTTGCACAACAGTTTATCCTTCACACATTTTCTCGGGTCGTCGGCGAGCGACGTGAGTCCCAGAGTGCGAGCACTTTCGAGGTCTGCTG
>JXTB01000171.1:352508-370837 GCA_002914805.1 Parasponia andersonii
CGAGGTCTGCTGGCAAGTTTTTGCTTTGCATAGCAGTTTACTCTTCGCATGTTTTCTCGGGTCGTCGACGAGTGACGTGAGTCCCAGAGTGCGATCGTTGATTACGTGAATTGTGCATACGGTCCGCAATTGTGGAAGGCCCTTCCCGTGGTGGTCTGGTAGTATTTTTAACCTGCGCAAAAAAAACAATTGGTCTGCCACTGTGGACAGACCCTCTTCCATAGCAGCCTAGTATTTTTATCCGCACAACTAAAGTGTCAGGTCTTCCAGTGAGGGCAGATCCTTTTGTAGGAAGACCTTAGCCTGCTACGGAATTAAGTTTTATAATAATACGAATGCTCACATGGGTCTTATTCGTGAATAGTGTGTGGGGTCTGTCGTTTGCGGTAGACCCCTTTTTCCATAGCAAACCCAAAGATAGATCTATGCGGAAAAGAGAACTTGACCTGTTTAAGATTTAGGCTTTTCAGCAAAATAGGAATTCACACGGTTTTACATCATATATATGTGTGCCTTATATGTGATATTTTTTCAAGTGCTGAGCGTTCCACGTGTTCGGCATGTTTTTTCTCGTTTTGAGTTCCTTCAAGACATATGCACCATTGTCGAGTGCTTTGATTACCTCATAGGGTCCGATCCAATTGGAGTCCAGTTTTGAGGAATTCCCTGTTCTAGCTTTTAGGACCCAATCCCTGGCGTCGAACCGTCGGGCACTAACCTTTTTCGCATAGTAAGACCTTGCCTGCTGGTGGTATGAAGCCAGGTGGAACAAGGCCATGTTTCTTGTTTCTTCCAGGAGGTCTGTGTTGTGGCTTAACTAGCGCTCGTTTAAGGGGGCATCTTTTACCACCTCGGAGCAGAGGGTCGGGAGGCCGACCTCGGTCGGGATCACAGCCTCTGATCCGTAGACCATGGTGAACGGCGTTCTCCCAGTAGACCTCTGCTCTGTGGTTTGATGGGCCCACACAACGGCTGGCAGTTCTTCTAACCACTTGCTTTTAGCCTCCTGCAAGTTCTTTTTGATGTTGTTGAATATGGCTTTGTTCGTCGCCTCTGCTTCGCCGTTCCCCTGAGGGTAGTTCACGGAAGAGAAACTGAGCCTTATATCATACAGCTCGCACAAATCCTTAAGCTTGGCATTTTGGAACTGCGTGCCATGGTCGGCATGTATCTCTTTCGAGATCCCGAATCGGCAGATTATGTTCTTCCAGATGAAGTTAATCGTGTCTGCCTTATTAACTGTCGTGTAGGCTTCGGCATCTACCCACTTGGTGAAATAGTCCGTGGCCAGCAGGACGTATCTCTTTCCTCCTGGACTTCTAGGGAGCTCTCCGACGATATCTAGACCCTACTTGGCAAACGGCCAAGGAGTTATGTTCGAATGAAGAATCTCCACAGGTTGACGTTTCATCGGGGCGAACCTCTGGCATTTGTCACATTTTTTTACGAATTTGGTTGCCTCCATCATCATGTATGGCCAAAAGTATCTGGCCGTTAGAGCCTTGTGGGCGAGGCTGTGCCCGTCGGAGTGGTTGCCATATACTCCCTCATGGATTTCCTCTATCAACTTTTGCGCTTCGACGGGGCGTATGCAGCGTAGCATCGGACCCATTGTTGATCTCCTGTATAACTGTTCACCCACCATTGAGTACCTGGCAGCTTTTAATCTGACTGACCTTGCTTCCCGGGGGTCTGTGGGTAGGTTCCCCAATGTCAAATATTGCGTGATAGGCCTCATCCACCCTTCGTCAGTAGCGCTAGTTGCGAACACGTGGTGCGCAGGGGTCTGTGGGGGGTCTGTCATGCTCCTGCTGTCTAAAAGAACCTCTATGTTTTCTGCAGTGCCCCCGATTGATGCACTCTTAGCTTGCCCGTCAGCCCTCTGGTTCATCTCCCTGGGGACAGATTCGATGCTGAAATCACCAATGTGAGCTTTGGCCCCCATCACTTTGGAGAAGTACCTGTGCAACCTCGGTTCTTTCACCTCAAAGTCCCCCCTAACCTCACCCGCAATCAACTGCGAGTCGGTCTTCACGGCGATGTCCTCTACTCCGAAATGCAGTGCCAACTCGAGGCCTTGCAACAATGTCTCGTACTCTGCCTCGTTGTTAGTCGCTTGGAAACCGAGCCTCAATGCTGTCTCAACCCTGAGGCCCATTGGGGTCTACAGGACTATCCCAATTCCCGATCCTGAGGCATTCATGGATCCGTCCGTGTAGAGCATCCAGGCTGAAGGGGGGTGAAGCTGAGACATCTGATTCAGGTCATGCTGCTCGCCAAAGGATTCGATTTCAACCAGAAAATCTTCCATGACCTGTCCTTTCTTTGCCATCCGAGGCTGATATTCGATATCGTATACCCCCAGCTCGATGGCCCACTTGGTCAATCGTCCTGACAGGTCTGGTTTGGCCAAGATTTGGCGGATGGAGAAATCCATATACACAGTGACCGAGTGCGCCTCAAAATACTGCCGGAGCTTCTTTTTAGCATTGACCAGAGCGAGGACCAGCTATTCTGCCACACTGTATCGGGTTTCAGCATCTAGAAGCATGCGGCTTATATAAAACACCGGCTTCTATTTACCGTTTGGCTCGATGAATAGTACGGCGCTGATCGCTACTCCGGACACTGCTAAATAGGCGTACAGACACTCCTCTTCCGATGGGGAAGCCAGGATAGGTGGGTGACTCAGATACAGCTTGAGGTCTGCCAGTGCTCTGTCCTGTTCTTCCCCCCAGATAGCCGTAGAGTTTTTCTTCAGGCATTGGAAGAAGGGCTTGCATCGGTCGGACATCTTGGATACGAATCGGCTGAGAGCGGCTACCTTCCCGGCCAGGCGTTGGACCTCTCGAATGGACGAAGGTCTCTGCACATTCGCGATCGAGGTCAGTTGGGTCGGATTTGCTTCATTACCCCTCCGACTCACGATATACCCCAAGAATTGCCTAGAGGATACCCCAAATGCACATTTCTTGGGATTCAGATGCATCTGATGCTGCTTCAGGATCTGAAAACATTCGTCCAGGTGCCCCAGATGGTCTGAATCCTCTCTGCTTTTCACGACCATGTCGTCGATGTAGACCTCCATAGTCTTTCCTAGCAGCCTGGCGAACATCTTATTCATGAACCTTATGTAAGTTGCCCCGCGTTCTTCAGGCCAAACGGCATGCGCTTGTAGCAGTACAGACCTCACTCTGTGATAAAAGCCGTGTGGATCTGGTCTTCCACGTACAGGGGGATCTGGTTGTATCCGGAGTAGGCATCCAGAAAGCTCATCCTGTTGAATCCCGCTATCGCGTCTACCATTTGGTCGATTCTTGGCAGGGGGAAATTGTCCTTCGGGCAGGCCTTGTTCAGGTTGGTGAAATCTATGCAAATACGGTCGTCGTCGTTTTTCTTTTTCACCACTACCGGGTTAGAAACCCACCGAGGGTATATGCATTCCCTGATTAGACCACTCTCCAGTAACTTTTCTACCTCCTTGTTGATCGCCCTTTTTTTCTCTGGTGCAAATCTTCGGGGTTTCTGCCTGACCGAGGGGAAATGGGGGTCTATATTTAGCCGGTGACAGGAGTATGTGGGGTCTATCCCTGGCATATCATCGTGAGACCATACAAAGACGTCCTCATTCCGCTTTAAAAATCCCAACATTTCATTCTTTTGCTCCTCGGGTAATAAGGCCCCGATTAGGATCACCTTCGCCGACTCTTCCTCTTTCAAAGGGACCGCTACCAGCTCCTCGATTGTGGATTCCGGACCGTCAGACTCTTCTTCGATTTGCCTCATGTACGCTGGCAGGCGGTCCTTTGATTGCTATCCGTCCCCGGCTGTGGTGCTTGCACTCACATCGGCTCCCCTCAGGGTGGCTGAAAAGCATTTCTTTGCAGAGGCCTGGTCCCCCTTGATGTCAATCGTGTACGTACCGTCTTTTGATTGACATCTTAAGACCTGATGGAGGGTGGAAGCGACCCCATGTATGGTGTGGATCCATCCCCTTCCCATGATGACGTTGAAGGAGGACTGGCAATCAATGACGACAAAATCCACGTCCAAGCATCTCTCGGCTGCGCAGACATTAAGGGTCACGACGCCTAAAGGGCAGCCCCTTGTGCTATTGAAAGCGAACAATGGTTGACTGGTTGGCTTGAGTGCGCTCCTATCCTGACCCATATTCTCGAATGTGCTGAGGAACAGGATATCAATACTGCTCCCACCATCGACCAAGACCCTTCCAACCAATGCGGAGCTGATCTGCAGTTTAATCACCAAGGGATCATCGTGAGGATGGCGCACCGTGGTTAGATCTTGCTGGGTAAAAACGATGGGGGCGGCGGATGCGCAGCCTTCTCCCGATATCAAGTGGTTGACGGAGTGTCCCATCCCCCTCAAGCGCTTCGCCCTACCCTCGGCTCTTTTGAGGCATTTTTCTTTTTCCTCTTGATCGTGGGTCGGCTCTGGCCTGCCCACAATGGTCGGCACTATCCTGAGGGTCTGCTCTCCTGACCCAGAGGCTTGGGCCTGCTTCCCTTTCTCAGTCCTGGTGATGTCTTGCCGTGGCTGGGCTTCGTCGGTTTTCACGTACTGCTTCAACCTGCTAGCGTGGATCGCCAACATGACTTGAGCATAAAGGTTGCGGCAGTGGACGGTGTCGTGCCCGAAGTCTTTGTGGAACTGGCAGTACCTGTTCTTGTTCTCCATATGCTCAAGGACGCCAAATTTGGGTAGGTCCTTGAAAATGCCCCTGTCCCTATTTTGGAGGTAGATCACGTCGATCGGTGTGTTGAGCTCGTACTTGGGCAGAGGATGACGGGTCGTCTTCCTCCTTTTGCCTCCCTCCAGACAGTCTCGGACGGGGACTTCTAGCTTCGGGGCCGGCCCTTGGCCCGGTGAGGGCCTCTTCACCCCTTGCAAGGCTGGGGGTTGTACTGGCGTCGTTATTACTGTGGCAGAGGTCTTGGGCGCCTTCTGGTGGCTTTACAGTACCCTGAATACCCCTTCTGACTTGGCCTGGATGTCCGCCATATCATACGGAAGATTTAGAAGGAGGTGGTCCGATAGCATCGATCCTGGCTGCAGGCTCCAGATGAACGAGCCTGTGGCTTGGACCGAATCTGCGTTATGGACTAGTGACATCACCTCGAGGAAACGTGAGAGGTACTCCCGCGGGGATTCATCTGTGGCCTGCTCCAAACGGTCCAGGTCTCGCATGGTTTTTTGTTGTCTTCGGACACCTGCGTACTGTTTCAGGAAAAGTCTACAGAAGTCTTGAACCCGTTTATGGACTTTTCTGGGAGCTGCTTGAACCATAACAGGGCTGGTCCCACAAGGGTCGTAGAGAAGACTTTGCAAATCACAGCCTCGTCCATGGTCTCTAAGGCCATCTTCTGCTGGAAGTGGTATATGTGGTCGAGGGGGTCAGTCTTCCCCTCGAACGGCCTGAAGGTCAGGGTCGTGAAATCTCTCAGCCTGGGTTCCATCTGGATCCAATCAGCAAAGGCCGTCCAGTTGATGCCTCGTACAGTTTGTTCTACCAGATCATCGGGGGTCTGGCTATGATAGTTGCCGAGTCTCTTACCCAACTCTGCCATCATCTCTTGCTTCTAGTCGGGGGGCGTCCCCCCAGGGCTTTCATGGTCTCTTTCGCCCGTTGCCCCCCTGGTTTGGAAAGGTCTCGACTGGCTTTGCCGTACCCCCTGCATCCGTGACCCGGACGGGGCAGGAGCTTCTCCCTGCGGTTGGCTTCCGAACTCTTGTTGGACTTATTCGTCGAAATCTTCCCTCCGCTGGGTCCTATCTTCACTTGCCAGCAAACCTTCGAGGCAAGCGTTATCTCTGCGTACCTCTGCGACCTCGTCCCTTAAACCCAGGACGGCCTCGTGGGCCATCTCTGCCTTCCTGTTTGCTTCTGCCAGGGCAGCAAGCATCTGATCCAGCTTCTGCTCCAGATTTGGTCGTTCTTCTCAGGAGCTTCCTTCAGCGTCAGGACGTGTGCTCCTGGTTGTCATTCTTGAGAGTGCCATCAGACGTTGTATGGCTTTTTTATTTGGGGAGAGCACGGTCGTGAGTCTCTTACTCTTTCTTCCCATGCTCAACCTTTTCCCACAGACGGCACCAAACTGTTGGAGCAGTTTCTCACCAGCCGTCCACGTGCCTCGAACTGCTGATGCTATATTCTCCAACTGTCCACGTGTCCTTGCTGTCCCAAAGTCCTCTGAACTCCAAGTAAGATCGGAGAGGCATGGGTGGCTACCTACAAAGACTCTCCGATGATTAAGTCAGTGGTTTATCTTCGTGTTAGGTAGCAAGGAAAATATTTCAGTATGAATATCTATCTGTTTCTTGTTTTTAGACTTTTTTATATATATCTTTTTAAGCGTACATGCCCTTCTCGGGAACGCATGGCTCTTATATATATAGTCCTGAGATAGTAAACCGAGTGGTTCTCAATCTCAGGACTGAGTACCTTTCACCTCGAAATCTTTTTCAGCAGTCACGGGCCAAGATTTCGGCGATCTCCTCTGTGCTGCCGTGGCCTGATTTTCGCCGCCTCCTTCGGCTTCAATCTGTCAGGAGTAAGATCTGGGTAAATCGCCGTTCTGTCAGGACGGCTTGTCCCTGGCACACACCTACCCAGAATCGCATTAAATGCTTTGTCTGGGTCTGGAGCCGTGAGTCGCTTTCCACTGTATTCGGTCGGAAGACCCTTGGGGCTTCTGACCTTCCCGATTGTTGAGGTAAGGGCCGCTGTTCTATGATGGCAGACCCTTGGGGCTTCTGACCCCCAGCTGTCGAGGTTGGGGTCAGACTGGGCCAAACTGTCCGGGTCAGTGATGGACTCGACCCTAACCTCAGACGGCCCAATGGCCGATTGTGAGATCACGTGCGATCCGCGTGGCCTTCTACGTGGCATATGGCTCGGGAACGGGTCCCACACATATATAAACTAACTTAAAGAACAAACAAATTATCAAGAAAAGAAAATGAAGTAGAGAAAATAGATTTCTCATATAAATAAAGAGCAACTCATACCTTGAAAATAGATTTCTCAACAATGATAAAGAAAGAGAGAACATTTCAAACATAGAGTTGAAGATCTCTCACAGCAGAAGCTCACACTCCTTCCATGGCATATGATGATACAAAGGATGAAGGAAAAGTCGATAGGGTTATTGGTTTTCCATTTTCTTTTTTTGGCCTTCTTTATTTATTTATTTAGGTTTTTAGAAAGGTAGTCTGAATGCTTTTTATATATATGGCAGTGAAACAGAGCACGCACAACGCTCTAAAACATTATTTTTGAGTGACAAGCTTACGCATAGTTTTTATCAGAGATGAAAATGAAGTAGTATATAATTATAAAAATCTGTCTTTCATTATTAAAGAAAAACCTCATAACGTAAGTGATACATATCAAGCGGCTGACCATATATAGTTGACCAAATAAAGCATAATTGATTATCTCTCAACGACATTAATGAAAGCAACATTCAAAGCTTGATTTTCTATAGCCACCGAGACGATAGTCAACAGCGCCGTTTATTCACCACTCACTCCATTGCCTTTATTACTTAGTTAACCCTACACATCCAAACATAAAAAGAAGAAAACAACATTAAGAAAAGAAATAAAGCAACTTAAAATAATTTGAAAGGAGTAATACTATTCATATGAATATGACTAAACGATCAACAAGGAATTAGCTAAAATATCATAATCTAATAAAATAACTTACTGGTTGCAGTCAACGGTCTTGGAAATGGGAACGTTGATTTGGATCTTGCATTTAGCAGGAAGCTGTTGGGCTGCATCGTCCTTCAAGCTTGAGATTTTAGTAGCGGCGTCCTTGACACATTGGCAGTCTCTTTGTCTATCGATCTTCGTCGGAGTGTTCTGCTTGATGCTCGACACGCCGTTGCAGCAAGCTGGAGATGGTTCGCCGGCACTGCCGGTCAAATAGGACACACAGGAAGAGAGTGCGACATCAACCTGTTGTTGGAAATATGATATTTTAAGGCTAGAAAAACTAAGAAAGAAACTAGAGAGAATTTTGGTGGAAGAGAAGAACTTGTATTACTACTTGAATTGTTTCTCTTTTGCTTGATACAAAATGGGGGGAGGAGCACTCTATTTATACCACTCCAAGAATGATTCCAGATGCTCCATGTAACTTCCACCACCTAATTAATTATACAAAATACAAGAGTAATCTAGCAAATACAAGAATATTCTAGAAACTTGGATGTTAAACTATAGGCTATTAGACACACACACATATCAAAACAAGCCCAACTCACAATATAAGTCCAAATAACTAAATTATGACCCAATGGGTCACAAAAAAAGTTTTATTTCTAACACCCCCTTAAACTTGATTTGTGACACCTAGTAAATTTCTTAACTTAAGAAAATCTTCATGCTTGAGTGGTTTGGTGAAAATATCTGCCACTTGGTCTTGAGTATTCACATACTTCAGTTGTACATCCTTTCTTGCAACACATTCCCTTATACAATGATAGCGGATATCGATGTGCTTGCTTCTATCATAGAAGACAGGATTCTTCGCTAAAGCAATTGCTGATTTATTGTCAATATAGATCTCAGTGGGTTCATTCTGCGGAATGCATAATTTCTTCAACAAATTTCTTAGCCAAATCGCATGACAGACACATGATGTAGCTGCAACATACTCTGCTTCATAACTTGAAAGTGTGACGATTGGTTGCTTCTTAGACATCCATGTGAAAGCAGTGTCTCCTATGAAGAATATAAAACCACTTGTACTCTTTCGAATATCTAAGTCTCCACTCCAATTACTGTCATTATAACCCACAAGATTATAGTTATTAGATGATGAATATCGTAAGCCAAAGTTAGTTGTACCTTTAATATATCGAAAGATTCTTTTGGCAACTTTCAAGTGAGTGATTGTTGGAGATTCCATGTAACGACTGACCAGGCCCACAACATAGAGAATGTCAGGTCTTATCCAAGTCAGGTAGAGCAAACTTCCAACTAAGCTCTTGTAGAGTGTTGGATCCACTTCTTCTCCTTCATCATGCTTTGATAGTTTGACTCTACATTCGATCGGTGTATTGACAGCCTTGCAATCATTCATCTTGAACTTCTTGATGATCTCCTTAGCATAGCCTTCTTGTGAAATGAAAATTTCATCTTCTTCTTGCTTCACTTCTATGCCAAGATAGTAACACATGAGTCCGATGTCAGTCATCTCGAACTCCTTTGTCATTGTTTTCTTAAACTCTTCGAACATAGATGGATTACTCCCTGTGAAGATCAGATCATCGACATAGAGGCACACGATCAAGATGTCTCCATCTTTTACTTTGATGTACAACGTATGTTCATAAGGATATTTAATGAAGTTGTTATCTTGGAAGTACTTGTCGATACGGCTATTCCATGCTCTTAGTGCTTACTTTAACCCATAAAGGGCTTTCTTCAACTTTAGGACCTTATCTTCTTGTTCCTTAATCTCATACCCAGATGGTTGCTTTATATAGACTTCCTCTTCAAAGACACCATTTAAAAATGCAGACTTGACATCCATTTGATGAATTTTCCATTTATTTTGAGCAGCCAATGAGATAATCAATCGTACCATTTCTAGATGGGCGACAGGAGCAAAGACCTCATCATAGTCTATGCCGGGTCTTTGACTGTATCCCTTCGTGACCAATCTTGTCTTATATCTCTCCACTTCTCCTTTAGCTTTTTTTTTAGCCTTGTAAACCCATTTCACGCCGATTGCTTTGTGCTCTTCTGGAAGTGTAGCAAGCTCCCATGTATCATTCTTTGTGATCGCTTTTATTTCTTCATCCATCGCATCTCGCCACTCTTTACTTTGTATAGCTTCATCAAAGCTTAATGGTTCACAATCAACAAGGAGGCAAAAGAGAGTCAGGTCATTTTGATTCTCAGTTACCTCATATATCTCTTATAAACTCCTTAATCTTAGTATCTTTTCACTTGAACTGCTTCTTGAAGAAGATCTTGGTATTGTTTCTTGATGAGTGCTTGCCATTGGTGAAGTAGGTAGGGTGACCGGCTCTTGTAGTTCTTCTCTTATTTGCTCCATTCTTTGTTGCTCGCTTTCTTCTTCAATGTATGGTAGGAAGACATAATTTCCCTCTTATGTGTGCCATTCCCAGGTGCTTTCTTCGTCAAACTCCATATTGCGACTAATAATAGTCTTGCTATTGCTTGGATTATAGAGCTTGTAGCCTTTTGAGTTAGAGTCATAGCTGATGAAGACAGACTTTTCACTTTTATCATCGAGCTTGGTTCTCTTTTCATCAGGCACATGAGCATAAGCTATGCTTCCAAACACTTTTAGGTGAGATATTCCATGCTTTCTTCCACTCCAAGCTTCTTGTGGCGTCTTTCCCTATACGCTTCTTGTTGGAGAATGATTTGATATGTAAACTGCATAAGTTACAGCTTCAGCCCAAAACTCCTTTGGCATTCCTTTGCTCTTGAGCATACTTCTGGTTGTGTTTAAGATTGTTCTATTCTTTCTTTCTGCGACACCATTTTGTTGGAGAGATCTTGGTACTGTTAAAGGACGGCAGATACCTTTGTCTTCACAATACTTCTGAAACTCTTGGGATATGAATTCTCTTCCTCTATCAGATCTTATTGCCTTGATACTTCGACCATTTCCTTTTCAACAAGTGCCTTGAATTTCTTGAATTTTTCGAATACTTCTGATTTCTCTTTCAAGAAATATACTCAGGTCTTTCTTGAAAAATTATCGATAAAGAGGAGAAAGTTGTTACTCTTACTAAGAGAGCTTGGTCTTATTGGACCACACACATCGGTATGTATGAGCTCAAGCGGTTTATGGGCTTGGGAACTCGATTCTCTTGGAAAGCTTTTTCTGAATTGCTTTCCTAATAATCATCCTTCACATAATTGGTCAGGTTGACTGATAAAGGGTAGACCTCGAACCATCTCCTTCTTTTCTAGTAATTCTAGGCCGCAAAAATTGAGATGTCCAAACCTTAGGTGCCAAAGTCATGATCAATCTTTGCAGCAAGTCTTTAGACATTTTGCTACATTATTTTGAACGTGTAACAAGAATATTCTATTTCTTATCATTGGTACTTTGGTAATTAACTTGTTTCTACTGTCTCTTAAAGAAAGACTATTTTCTTTTATGTGAATATCATATCCTTTCTCTAAGAGTTGGCCAAGACTCAAGATATTACTCTTCATGTTAGGCACGTAGTAAACGTTTGGAATAAATTGATGTTCTCCATTTCTCAAGCGTATGAGAATTTTACCTTTGCCCTTTACTGTTGCCTTGGAATCATCTCCAAATAAAACATTCCCAGTCACTGACTCGTCAAGCTCTACGAACATATCTCTTCTTCCACACATTTGATTGCTTGCTCCGCTATCAAGATACCATATATTTTCTTGGTACCCATTGGTCTCCTTGCATGCTAACAACAACACATCTTCCTCTTATCTTTTATCTTCGGCATAGTTAGCTCTTTCTTGCACCTTCTTTGGAGCTCTACATTCAGAAGCATAATGACCATATCTCTAACAGTTGTGATACTTGATTTGGGACTTGTCATGCCAACGTCATAGGTTACCTCTTCCACGACCTCTTGTCAAACTTTCTTGTTTATCTTCATTTTCATAATTGTTGTTGAAGCATCCTCTTCCTCCTCTTCCACGTCCACGACCTCTTCCTTGGTCACGGCCTCTTCCACGTCCTCTTCCACTGCCGAAATCTTTTTCTTTCTCTTGGAGTTGAGCCTTAAGGAGCTGCTCATTGAAATTTTGCATCTTTTGTTTCTTTTCTTCGTGAGCTTTTAAGGAACCCAATAGTTGTTCTATCATTATGGCTCCTAAGTCTTTGGTTTCTTTAATGACAATAATAATATTCTCGAATTTTGGATCTAATAATCGAAGAATCTTTTCCATGATCGTAACATTTTCTAGTTTTTTACTATTTCTCTTCATTTGATTGGAAATGGTTAGAACTCTAGAAAAGTAGTCAGAAACTGACTCAGTCTCTGTCATATGTAATAAATCAAACTCTCCTCTTAGAGTTTGAAGGCGGACCTTTTTGACCTTTTCTTCTCCCTTGTATGAAATTTGAAGTTTCTCCCATGCTTCCTTAGCGGAGGTTGCACTTGAGATTTTCTCAAACCCATCGTCATCTAAGGCCTAGTAGATAAGGAAGAGAGCTTTTTTGTCTCTCTTTCTTGAATATTTTAAACTATCCTTCTATGTTGAAGATAGTGTTGCCTCATCTCTTGGTTCTTCGTAGCCTTTCTCTACTACTTTCCAAACATCATGTGCTCCAAGGAGGACTTTCATTTTGATAGTCCAATTATCAAAGTTGTTGCCTTGAAGTGGTGGGACTTGAAGAGATGCTAAACTGACAGTAGCCATAACTCTTAACAAAGTGAGTTTTTGGAAATTTCGACTACACAGATAGATCCAGAACGTCGAAAAACCTTAAGATTGACTTGTATATCGACTTGGTCAAAGTCAACGGTCAAAGTCAACACTCAGTCAACGGTCAATGCCGGTCAACAGGTTGGTCAACGGCGCGGTCAACGGCTCTGACAGCTTAGTCAATGGCCCGGTCAAACGACTCTGATGGCTTGGTCAACGGCTCTGACAACTCGGTCAAACGGCTCTGACTCGGCTCAACTCAGTGCGTCAATCTCAAAAAATCTTTTCTGATGTGGAAGATTAGTCAAAACTGCAACCACAGAGCATACTTAGAATTTCAAGAGAACTCACAACCTTAATCTGAAACCACTTTATTGGAAATAGGATATTTTAAGACTAGAAAGGCTAGAAAGGCTAAGGAAGAAACTAGAGAGAATTTTGGTAGAAGAGAAGAACTTGTATTACTACTTGAATTGTTTCTCTTTTGCTTGATACAAAATGGGGGGAGGAGCACTCTATTTATACTACTACAGGGATTATTTTAGATGCTCCATGTAATCTCCACCACCTAATTAATTATACAAAATACAAGAGTAATCTAGCAAAAACAAGAATACTCTAGAAACTTGGATGTTAAACTATGGGCTATTAGACACACACACACCAAAACAAGCCTAACTCACAATATAAGCCCAAATAACTAAACTATGACCTAATGGGTCACCAAAAAAGATTTAACCCAAAAAAGATTTATTTCTAACATCTGTTGGCATGTTATGGCCTGCCCTGGCTTGGCCATGAACAACACCATGGCTAGGGCGAAGAGTGCGGCAACCACTGAACCCTTCTTCATCATCTTCTTGTCGTTTGAAGTAGGAAGATAAGTGATCTGCTGTGCAGCTAGCTAGTAATTGAGACTTTGAGCTTTGTTGGTTTTGTAGGGAGGATTTGAGGGGTATTTATAACCGGCCAGTGTGGGATATTTCCAGAAGGGGAGTTATGGAAACTTTGGCTAGCTTGCTTTTCTTACACTTGCGAACTTTAAACGTCACTTAACATAGCCAAAGATAGTAAGGTATAACAACTTTTGTAATTGTTCTTTCTGTTTTTATCGGTTCAATCGGTTTTTTTGATGACTTCATTGTAAGGTAAAATAGCTTTATTTGTAGCGGAGCTTATCTTATTTTATTACATCCAATTTAAGAAAAGTAGGTCTTTATTTTTATTTTTATAAATATATTATAGGAAGACTAGTAGCTAGTTAGTTAATTTTTAAATTTGACAAAAAATCAAATATTGTTTTTGTTGTAGGGAATGTAGGATAGGATATTGTACTTGGGGTTTCAACCTGGTTAAGATATTTCCTCACTCGTTTGATAGTACTTCTATTTCTTCTTCTTTTTTTTCTGATGAAAAAGTACTTCTGTTTCTAGTTAAATTTTCAGGCATACATTTTATGAAAAAAAAAACCTAATAATCACATAGTTGCCTCCATATTTTTTAATAATAGCTACCAAAAATGTTTTGCAAACCCAAACCAACTATGCTAGCTATTAGCTAATATAAATCACTATATAACAATGTGACGTCATCGTCTTTGCGAAGTCTAATTTGTTGAATTTGTCATGATTTATTTCTTGTTTCAAGACGCCTGTGGGAATCAAGGGCTTATAATGGAGAGACTGGCCTTTAATCATGTTTTAACTCAGCAATTTTTAGCTCAAAAGTTCTTTATTCAAACACATACAATTAATCGTAGTTTTTGTCATTTTGTCCTTCACTTAGGTAACAAAATGGCCCATATATTAGCCAGAGTTGCTAGTACTTTATCGAGAGAGATGTTCTGGATTGAGTTTAGTACTATTTCGATTTCGGGTTATATAATTTTCAATTTGAAATCTTTAATCTATTATAAGTCCTGTTATATAAAAAAAGTACGAATGAGTCCTACTACATCAATGTAAATATTGCACTCAAAGAAAATGGTAGCTTATTTCTCGATGTCTTTTTAATTGTGGTTATACCTGTAAAATCCTAATTAAGTAATTTTACTTCAAGGGCATTTTGATAATTTTATATTTTTAGATTAATTAAATAAAAATCGGAAATAAAATTTTTGTGTTGAATCTAGACAAGATAAAGTCTAGGTATATTTGGGGCAAAAGTGAAAAAAAAATTTCAAATCGGGGATAAAAGTGTAATTAAAGAGGGACTAAAGTGAAAGAATCTTTTAAGATTGTGACCAAAGTGGAATTTTAGAAACTTATTTTTCGGTTGAATCAGACTGCGCCACGTGTCCCACTGCTACAATTTTTGAAAAATTGTATAAAAACCCCCCATTTCTTCTTCTTCTCCACATGAACCCCCGAAATCCCCCCCTCTGTCACTGTTCATCCGAGCCTCTACCGGCCGCCGCCGTGCCTGACGCGCCTACCCGCCGTGACCAGAAGATGCCGACGAACTGGCGCCAGGTGTTGCCGCCGTGAACCGCCGCTTCTCGCCAGAGAAATCGCAGCCCGAAGTTCGCGCCACCGGATTGATTTTTCATCCGCCGTTCCGTCGTCCGACGTCCGATCATCGCACCACCACCACCGTTAGATTCGTCTGGACTCCAGCTTTGATTTCACACCACTCTCGGCTTCCAACTCGGATCCGGTGAGAAGTTAACTACTGTAGCAATATTTTAATATTTAATTTTGTAGTATTTTCATAATTGGTTTTGAAATTGAGTTTTCGATCGGGCCGTTAGATTTTAAAACTGATATCATTTTTGGAATCTACATTGAAAATGGTGAAAAATGAGATATATATTGACCATGTTCTGGAACGGGCTCGAAAAACGAGATCGGATGGCTCAGATTTGCCTCGATTTGCGTGCCGTGGGGCCCACATCCAAATTTGACAAATTATATGTCTAACCTAGGGATTTTTGGTGCTCTGAATTCAGTGGTGAAGTTCGTTTCATAATTTGAAGCTCCGTTTGAAAATCAAGTTTTCAAACCAAGGAACTAAAGTTTCGAAAACGACGTCCGCACTTCCAAACGACACCCAAACGACGCCAAACTTCTTCCATAACCTTCTAACGCTAGTTGGACGCTCGATAGAGGTAGAGATTCGATTACTTGATTCTAAAATTAATTTAATTTATGAATTTTACATATTTTCAATAAATATAGAATTTCGTGAAATAATTTATAAAAATTGTGCTCATGTCTATTTTTAACCTGATTTGAGATATAAACTGCCTAGGAGACATGTCACACTGGTTGATGTGTCATATATACTGTTTTGAATTATTTTCTACAAAAAAGTGGATTTTTGGGTTTTGATAGAAAATAGCTGTTGTAATGCCGAAATTTTTAGAAAATCCAAAATGGTTTGAGAACTCAGTTTTGAGGACGGGAAGTGATTTGATTAAAGAATACTGTATGGTTATTTTGAGATTCCATGGAAATGGTGCATATCCTTATTATGTCATTTATAAAATATTTGTATACATTCACACATTTACGATGCCCTACATTGGATGATCGGACATACGATGCCCTACATCGGGTGATCGGACTTACGATGCTTCACATCGGGTGATCGGATTTACGGCGCCTCTTTAGGTGGCTCGGATTTACGAGTGATCCATTAGGACACTTCGGACATTATGATTGCATACATGGATATATGTTGGCTTGAATGGATATGTACTGGTTTTGATGAATGTTACAATGGTTTGAAATGTTTGACCATTGGACTATGACTTCTACTTGAGATTTGTGAACTATTTTGAATGGAATACTGACCATGCAAGACCTTCAACATAAGTATATTTTATATATATGTAGGAACTTGTAATTGATTCTCTACTGGGCATTAACTCACCCATTTCTTCCCTTCAGGTGACACTCAGTGTAATTTGGATCAGAAGAGATAAATCGAGACATTTGTAGAACAACTAGTTTATTTATATTTTGGTAATTTCCTACGAGACTTGTAAAATATTTGAAGCTAAGTAGGAATTTGGATTTCATTAAACTTTATAAATTAGAATATGAAATCTGGACATAGTTTGTATTACTTAAGTCTGAGTTTAAGTGTGAGATGATTTGTGATGTACGACTATTAAAACAATTGTTTTATTTATGGTCTATGTTCAATGAGTGACGCCTAACTGTGGAATTTTATTTTCATTTAAATATTTTGTTGAGGCCAGTTTTGAAAGGTTAGAGTCCCCGGAGCAAAATTTTGAATGAATTGAGACTTTTTATTTAGTTCTTTTTTTTTGGTATTTCTAATTTATGGAATACCCATTCTGCCATTGACCCCGGCCTCCGGTCTTGACAATACCTAGCTAGGATAAATATTATTCCTAGATCTGCTGTGATGATTAACTTTTTTTATTTTGGAAAAGGCTAATTACTGACAGAAGTGGCATTGAGATAAAATTATAAGCATCCAACTAGATATTGTAATTGACTAGCCTCTCCTATAATTTACTCAACACCTCCAAGAACTGCCAAATATATATTAATTATTAAGACGAACAGAAAAACAAATTATAAAACACAACTGTGGAAACCATCTACCAAAAATGTTAACAAGGAACTCTAAAGGAGTAACTATTAGGTCATGTAACTAAAATTAACAAAACATTCGATACAGTACTTGGAAACACCAAAATGCCTTTCAGTATTTATAACTAAGCTCAAATTTTAGTGAACAAGTGAACCAATGTGTATGTAACTAAACACCAAAGTAGCCAATCTGTAAGTATGTAACCAATCACCCCAAGTAATTTTGTTTTTTCCTACGAGATTCTCTGTCCAATACAATTGGTTACGAATTTGTGATACAAATTAGTCATTATCCAGTACTATTTCATATTAATATATGAGAACATGCCTTAATGTAAATCAAACTAATAAAAATTATCACGAGTATAGATCGATGCGACAAACTGTCAACATAAAAAAACAAATGCCTTTTTTATATCTGAATTTACGAATACGTGATGATTTATTTAGTACACTCTTTAGTAAACACATGCTTTAATATGTAGTTCTTGTGAGCAGTACTTCAAATCACTGAATTATGTGTATTATATTAATTAAATTGGCAATCAGTGAGAGTTAGCGAATGTGATGATAATAAGTTATGTCACCAAAAGAAATAGCAATATTTAACGCACGAAATAAAACCATTAACTTGTTTACAATTTAAATATAGAGAAATGTTGACATGTTAGCCAATATCACTCTTTGTTAACCATATCACGGCAGATAATGTTAGGGACAAACTCCAGCAAGAGGCATGCCGCCTGTACCAATATGTTTGGGACTAATAAAATGCATTTTACTTTGCACATTTTTTGCATTGATGCAGAAGGTCAATTTAGAAATATTCGACCATTTTCTATCTTTGAGATATTCTTCATTTCTCACATCATGATATGCAAGAAATTAATTATCAATTTTGTTGTTATAAAAAATTTAGTCCTTTCTTCACCTTATTTCTCCGAGACTTGTATATTCACCCCAAAGCATATCCTGTTAGCGTATATTTAGCCAAAGAAGTAAAAGCTAGTTGGAGCATTGTTTTGAAAGATTTGGTCACGACTCACGCATTTTTGACTTATTATAAGTTTCTATTTTTTATTTCGTTACTTACCAATTACATATATAATATGACTCAATTCTGCAAACATGCGTGCGAGGCAGAAAAGAGAGCAACCAAACAAATTTAAACGTTATTGTTTTTGGTACCAAACAATTTGCTAGTAAATGATCAGAGAGAGAAAATGGCAGTTATAGTATAATATAGAACTCTTGCCTGATTGTAATTAGAAAAAACAAGCATAATGCAATACATGTGATCACGTAGCTAACTATAGTAGCACAGATAAA
>JXTB01000171.1:370939-382926 GCA_002914805.1 Parasponia andersonii
CCTTTTTTTTTTTTAAAGGAAAACGTAATATATCATATATATATATATATCTATTTAATATAAATCAGCAGATAACTTCTTCAAGAAAAGGTGTTACACTTTCAGTTAGTTTTCCAATTTCTGTTTATCTAATTATCTAATAATTAGATATTTTTAAATTCAAAATTTAAATAAAATTAATTAGTTAATAATAATTATTAATTATAGTAGACAAATAATTTATTTAGACAAAGTGTGCAGTGATAAAAATAATATAATATCCAATACAACATTTGTAAGAGGTGGAATTGGAGACCTATGGACTTGTGATTCAAATTCTAATAAATTATGATAATTACTTAAACTCCTTAATTAATTTTTCTAATTTATTAATTCTACTATTACTCCACTAAAAATCTGGAATTACACTCTTGAAATTACATAATTAATTTACTTAGAAAACAACGAGTAGTCCATCGATTTAATCATTACATGTAGTTCAATCCTCTATAGATAATTCATAATTGGAGCTAGGTTATGTTCCATTTACCTCTCCAATTACATCTTTATCCTTGTGTACCATTGATTTTCCAATAAAAAATTAATTTATAAATCTATTATAAATTAAGTACTCAAACTGTTCAAGTCCTGAATCAATACACACGAGAATCATCTTTCTAGCTTCCTAATAGAAGGAATGGAATCTATATCTGTAAGCTATATTCCCAACTACTCATCTCATCATGCTCCCAAGATACAAGTATTTCGATCTGTTTGAAAAAGAAACCTTTAGCAAGTAAGTTAATATTATAAATAGGAGTCTATAACTAATCAGGATTAAGATTAATTTGTATATGATCATCTAGTGACATTATTTGAACTCTCAATAGTTAACGGAATTTATGTGAGATTCAAATCATGTCTGATTCAGTCCTATATAATCGAATTATATAAAGTACCTCAATTGTGATGTCAATATATTAATAGTCCGGATAAGACTATTACATTCTCAATACTAATGGACCGTACTAATAATATTTAATTAAAGATCCCGAACTTTAATGAATTATTATGGACTATATTTAGTTTATTATCTAGAAATTTAATCCTCATGTATATAACACTTGTATACTAAATTTGTGGTCACATAAATAAAGTAGGGATTTTCTGATATTTAAAAATATACCAATTATGCACAAATTTAAATAAAAAAATATTATTTTATTAATTCAACAAATATCTAAAATATAGATACTTTTAGGTATAAACCCAAACACTCGTCACGAGAACCGCATAATACAAAACCTCACAAATCATGGTGTAATATAGCGGCGGAGAAGATAACCAACAACACCCTTTATTCTTGACTCCATTAACTTTATTACTTAGTTAACCTTGCTGAAAAGATAATGGAAACAAATTAATCAACAATTAATGAGGTAAAAATTAATAGAAAAGCTTTAAACAATTTACAAATTAAAGACAACATCCTAAAACTAAGAACTTACTGGCTGTAGTCAACGGTCCTAGAAATTCGTACGTTGATTTGGATCTTGCATTTAGCAGGAAGCTATTGGGCCGCATCGTCCTTCAAGCTCAAAATTTTAGTAGCCACATCCTTGACACATTGGTAGGCCATTTGTCTATCAGTCTTCGTCGGAATGCTATGCTTGATGCTCAACGCTCCGCTGTAGCAAGCTATCGATGGTTCGGCAGAGCATTCGGTCAGATAGGACATGCATGTAGAGAGTGCCACGTCAACCTGTTGGCATGTTATGGTCTGTCCTAGCTTGGCTATGAATGACGCAACCATGGCTAAGACAAGAAGAGTGACCACCGAAGTGCCCTTCTTTATCATTTATGTTTTTTCGCTAGCTAGTTGAGATTTTGAGGTCTGTTCAATAGTTTGCTTTGTTGGTTTTGTAGGGTATGAACGGTATTTATAATTGGCTGATGTGGAATAAATACAAAACAGGGAATATGGACACATGGGCTGCAAATGTCATCACTAGCGTGGCAGAGCTAGAAATTGTAAAATCCCAGATTTTCAAAGGGCAAAGTTGTCATTTTTGGATATTTTGAGTTTTAAGTATGACTTTTTAATCCGATCGTTAGATTGTGTTTTTGATATCGTTTTTGGAATATAGTCGGAAAATAGAGAAGAATGATATATATAAATATATTGCCTATGTTTGGTGATCGGCATGAAAAATGAAATCGAATGGCTAAGATTTCCTTGTTTTGCATGCTACCAATCCGGTGTAGGTCTCGACCCAAATTGGACGAATTATATGTCTAACGTAGCTATTTTAGGTATTAAGAATTCAGTGAAAAGATCCATTTGTTGATTTGAAGCTCTGTTCAGAAGTTGATTTTTCACAAAAGAATGATCGATGGCCTGGAATTGGTTCCCGACCCTCCAAGCGATCGTCTAACAACATCTCGAGGACCTAATAGCATAGTATCGCTATTCTAGTGAGGTTGAGATTCAGTTATCTTCGTTTTATATCGTTTTTAAATAAAACTTATTTTCTGCAACATATGAGAACAAATGTAGTTTTTGAATTATTTGAATATATATGATGGAATATGATTATATGATATATATATATATATATATTGTATTGCTTTAGGAATTTTCTGGGTCTAGGTTATCTTTGGGTATATAAAAAATATGGCTGTTATGATGCCTGTTTTTCTATAAAATCTAGTATACTTATTTTATTGAAGAACCAGAACATGACTATTTTCACATTTTAGTTATGTATTGCACGTGCCATAGGATCATACATGAGTACTGTGTTAGTATTGTGAGTTTACAATGTGGCGTTGCATGCCCTACTGTCAGTGTAGAGTCCGTAAACCTGTGCGGGACTTTATTACTTCTGTTTACATTCCCATTGGTAGGCATTGGTGATTCGGTTGCTTTCTAGGTTTGGTAAGCGGCATATAGGTGTCTTTTCTAAGTATGGACTTAGGTGTCAGGCAGGCTGTTAGGTACACTTAGTGCCATTATCCTAGGTTTCCACAGATGAGAGGATGTGAGCTCATGAGCATGGATTAGTTTGTATCATGTACATATAAATTGAATGGTTTTGATTATACTACTATATATATATATGAGATGCCGGTTTGGATTATATGTATATGTGTGTATATTTTGAATTTAAACTAACTATGCAGGAGTTTTTTATCACTAAAATATTTTGAATCGAGGTAACGATTTTCCCATTAGATATTTTGCGCTCACTCCTTTCTTTCCTTCCTTTGGTAGTGTCTAGTATGACCTTGGTGATCAAGAGGATTGAGAGACCATCTTAATTGTAGTTCGTTGTCTTAGTAATGCTAGAAATTTGTTGTTATGGTATTTGGATTGTTGGATTAGATTAGCATTGAACTAAGAATACTACTTTCTATTATATCTGTGAACTTATGTATGCCATTTGGTTTTTGACTTTTATTGTGGATAATGATGATGCTTGGACTTATTTTTTATTCACATTTTTTGGTGTTCTTCGATTTATGTTTAATAGTATATACGAACTATAGGAGTGGTTCATGGGATAAAATTCCAAATAATTTTTAAAATGGACTATTTTATAAAATAGAAATTTTTAAGATATTTTTTCAAAAAAATTAAAGAATTTTCCATCTTTTTGAAATTCCCATTTTATTACTAGCTCAGGTTTCGGGTCGTGACAAAAAGTATAGTATCAGAGCTTAAGTTTAACAACTTGGATGTATCGCTATTAAACTAGATTGAATTTGTTTTTATAACAAGCATGTATCATTATCTCACTAACAGCTTCGCATATTGTTTTCTACTTGTAAGGATGCCTCCAAGAAGAGTTTTGAGTCACCAACTGGGTGCGAAACCACCTCCTCATCCAGATTTCACTAATCTGATCGAGGCGATACAGCAGGCATTTGCCCAGATGAGCAATCCAGACTTTTAGTCTCCAGCTCAGAGGGAAGACCTACTTTATCAACCTGATCATCTCCAGCAGTTTATACGTCTCCAGCCAAAGCAGTTGAATGGTAGACTAGAAGCTCTCACGAAAATTGCTTAGTTACGTGAGATAGAGAGGCATTTTCTGGCTTTTGGTACTCCGGTTGAGTTTTGGGCTATGTTTGTTGTTACCCATTTGACTAAGAGTGCCATTCACTGGTGGGAGACAATGGAATAGATGCAAGATGTGTGGGTCTGACTTGGGAAGACTTTGAACGAATTTTCAAGGTGTAGTATGCAATAAGGACCAATAGGATAAAGTTGTGAACCGATTTGAGACATTGATACAAGGTAAGAGAATGGTGAATGAATACCTGATAGAGTTCACTGAGTTAGCCAAAGTTGCTCTTGGACTGGGTATGAGTGAAAAGTACCGAGTTTTCAAGTTCAGGAATCGTCTAAATCAAAATATTTTCAATAGAATTGGCACTCAGACTTTCTGTACTATTTCTGAGACTGCAATAGTTGCCCAGCGAGTAGAGGTCATCGAAGAGGGATTAAATTCCAGAAGGAACCAGTGAAGAGGTAATGACAGGAAAGTCACCAAAGGAATCAAGAGCAACGGTCAACCCAGGGTACTCCGAACAGTGGAAGTACGAATGTTAGTGGTTTTTGAGGCTGTGGCAAAGGTAGTCCTTATAGAGGTTGTTTCATTTGTGGCTAGTGAGGTCATCGAAAGGAGTGTCCTACTCATTTGCAGAAATCTCCTCTTTTTTAGGGAGGACCGTAGAGAAGCCAGTTAGGTTCTGTTTCTTATCAGAATACTCAGGTAAGGCTGCAACAGTCATAGGGTGTTTCACAGACTTTTACTTTCCCTTAGTCTTATCAGCATCAGTACCACCCTTAAGATTTCACTCAGAATTTTCAAAGTCCTCAGGCCTCAGGGAGTCAAGGTGGGTATGGATATGGCATTAATGGTCCAAGATCCAGAAGTAGCTATCCTAGTCAAGGAAGAAGTAACAAGAGGAAAGGGAAGGTGACTGGCCAAGCCTATCCTTGTACTAGAGCTGACGACACTCAAGATCATACTAGCCGAGGTATTGTTGATAGTATGATCCTTATTTCACACTCTTAGGCAAATATTTTGTTCGATACGGGTGCATCCCATTCATTTATATCCTTATTATTTGCTCAATTTTTGGGGTTGAAATTTTATAATTCGGATTATATATTGATGTTGGGTACACCTCTAGGAGGAGTGGTCGATGTAACTAGTATGTGTAAGTCTTGTTGGATTATGGTTGGTGATAAGAAGTTGTTTGCTGATTTGAATGTGTTGCCGATAGGACAATACGATGTGATACTCAGTATAGATTGGTTGTTGAAGTATCGAGCCGTCATGGAGTATCATACGAAGTTGGTGACTTCTTTTCCTAGTGATGGCCATCCTATTGTCTATCATGCTAGAATGAGCCCATTGAATCCTAATCCTATTCTGAAAGTGTGCATAGGTGGAAAGAAGAAGCTCGAGTGTTATGGGAACTTGTTTGCCATTAATGGTGAGGTGAGAACAGACAATCAAGACCTATGGATTCCAGTGATAAGGGAGTATTCAGAGGTATTTCCTGAAGACTTATCAGAATTACCACTAGATCAGGAGATCAAGTTCTGTATTGAAAAAGTTCCTTGAGCTCAGCCAGTTTCTATTCTAGCCTATCGCATAGTACCTACAGAGATGAAAGAATTAAAAGAACAGTTAGATGATCTGATTTCCAAAGACTTCATTCACAGTAGCACTTCCCCTTAGGGTACTTCTTTCTTGTTTGCGAGGAAAGTTAACAGTTCATTAAGACTTTGTGTGGACTACAGGAAGTTGAATCAGTTAACAGTGAAGAACATGTATCCTTTGCTAAGGATAGATGAGTTGTTTAATCAACTCGATAGTTCAAGATTCTTCTCTAATATTGATTTGAGATTTGGTTATCATCAATTGAAGATAAAAATGGAAGATATACCTAAGATAACATTCAGAATTCAATATGGTTACTTTGAGTTTCTGGTAATGCTGTTTGTTTTGATGAATACTCCTACAGCCTTTATGGATCACATGAATCAGATTTTCAAATCGACAATATCTTGGTGTATTCCAAGACTCAAACAAAGCATGCCGAACATCTAGGGATAATAATTAAGACCTCGAAAGATCAGCAGTTGTACGCTAAGAAATCGAAGTGTGATTTTTGGATGTCAGAAGTGAAATTCTTGGGGCATGTGATTTCTTATAGAGGTATTTTAATCGATCTTACTAAGATAGAAGCTATTCTAGAGTGGGAAAGACTGAGAAATGTGACAGAGATACGGAGTTTCCTCAGTTTGGTAGGCTACTACCATCATTTTGTGCAAGATTTCTCGAGAATAGCTTTGCCTTTAACCAAGGTGACTAGGAAGGATATTAAGTTTATTTGAGATAATGAAAGTAAAGAAGCTTTTGTCAGGTTAAAGTAGAGTTTAACCACCGCACATGTTCTTACTATTTCTGATAGTAATAAGCCTTATGTAGTGTATACTCATGCTTCGAAGACGGGTTTGGGCTGTGTATTGATGCAGAATAGTTGAGTTATGACTTATACTTCTCATCAGTTGAAGCCATATGAGAGGAACTATCCCACCCATGACTTGGAACTTGCAGCAGTAATCTTTGCACTAAAGATTTGGAGATATTAATTGTATAGTGTGAAGTTTGACATATTCTCCGATCACAAGAGTTTGAAGTATCTCTTTAGTCAGAAAGATCTGAACTTAAGATAACAAAGATGGATTGAGTATATGAAGGATTATGACTTC
The DNA here is from genome assembly GCA_002914805.1 of Parasponia andersonii. NCBI lineage: Eukaryota > Viridiplantae > Streptophyta > Magnoliopsida > Rosales > Cannabaceae > Trema > Trema andersonii. Next base: position 377,712 of record JXTB01000171.1, read on the forward strand.
GACCTACAGCATCATCAAGGTAAGGCCAATGTTGTAGCCGATATATTGAGTAGGAGATCTCTTGGTGTGCTAGTTGTACTAGTGTTTATAGATTGGAATAACTCAGTTGTGATTGGTGACTACAAACTATAATACTTTGAGAATGAAGGAGTTGCTTACTCGAGCAATATTGTGATTTCACCATCACTTCTCCAGACTATCTAGCAGAGTCAGTGGCAAGACCAGGAGTTGAGGATAATTTAAAACTAGTTTCAGAATGGTGAATAGTTAGATGGTTGGAGCACCAATAGAGAAGAATTCTTCCTCTTTTATGGGAAATTAGTTGTGGCTAATAACCCTAATCTTCAAGAAACCATTCTAACTTAGGCTCATAAATCAAGGTTTACAGTACATCCGGGTGGCACTAAGATGTATACATGACTTGAAGACGTAGTATTGATGGAAAGGTATGAAGAAAGATATAGCTACCTTTGTAGCTAAGTGTTTGACTTGTTAGCAAGTCAAGGTTGAATACCAGAGGCCAGCAGGATTACTCCAGCTGTTACCCATTCTGGAGTGGAAGTAGGACAAGATCACGATAGACTTTGTGATTAGTTCGCTGAAGACCTTGAGAAAGAATGACACAGTTTTAATAATAGTCGATCGGTTGATAAAGAGTGCTCACTTTATACTGATTCGAATTGACTATTCACTTACTAAGCTTATAAACTATATGTAGAGAACATCATATGCTTGCATGGTTTGCCTCCAAACATGGTTTCTAATAGAGATCCAAGTTTTGCTTCTAAGTTTCAGAGAGTCTTGCAGAAAGAATTTAGTATATAGTTGGATATTAGTACAGGTCACCATCTTTAGACAGATGGTTAATCTAAAAGGACCATTTAGACTCTTGAGAAAATGCTACGTTGTTGCATACTGGACTTTGGTGGGAATTAGGATGATCATCTTCATTTAGTGAAATTTGCTTATAATAACAGTTATCAGACCAGTATGGGTATGACTCCATATAAGGTGTTATACGAGAGGCCATATAGATCACCTTTGTGTTAGGTAGAACTAGAAAAGTGTGTTACTCTTGAGCTTAAGTTGATTGAAGAGACCACTGAGAAGATCAAGCACATCTAAGAGAGGCTCAAGGAGATTCAGAGTCGCCAAAAGATTTATGTTGTCCCTAAGAGGCGTGAGATAAAGTTCGATACTGGTGATTCCGTATTCTTGAAAATGACTCCAAGGCATAGCATTACGAGGTTTAGGGTTAAGGATAAGCTTACCCCAAGTTATGTTGGTCCATTTGAGATCATTGAGAGAATTGGACCAGTAGTGTATCACTTGAATCTACCTACACAGTTGGGTCATGTGCATAATGTGTTTCATGTGTCAATGCTGAAGAAGTACACACTAGACCCATCTCATGTCATTCAGTACGTGCATGTATCGATCTAAGAAGATGTGTCCTATGAAGGGCAGCATGTTCGTTTGTTAGCTAGAGAGTTGAAAGTGCTTTGCAACAGAGAGATTCTACTTGTCAAGGTGCTTTGGGAACATCACAAAGAGGTCAAGGCTATTTGGGAACTCGAGATGAAGATGCACGAGAAGTACCCTTATTTGTTTAACTTTCAATTCAAAGTTATATTGTGATGTAAACATTGACTTGTTTTTCGAATTTCAAGACAAAATTCGTTTAAGGAGGAGAGAATAAAAAATCCCAGACTTTAAAGGACAAAGTTGTCATTTTTAGATATTTTGAGTTTTAAGTTTGACTTTTTAATCTGGTTGTTGGATTGTGTTTTTGATATTATTTTTGGAATGTACTCGAAAACTAGAGAAGATTGATATATATTACCTATATTTGGTGATCGGTACGAAAACTAAAATCGAACAGCTAAGTCTAGTGTAGGCCCGGACCCGAATTACACGAATTATATATCTAACTTAGCTATTTTGGGTGTTAGGAATTTAGTAAAGAAGTCCATTTGTGGATTTGAAGCTCCGTTGAGAAGTGAATTTTTCACAAGAGAATGATTGAGGGGTTGGAATTGGTTCTCGACCCTCTAAGTGATCATTTAATGACATCTCAAGGACCTAATAGCATGGTATCGCTATTCTAGTAAGATAGGGATTCAGTTATGTTCGTTTTATATTATTTTCGAATAAAACTTATTTTCTACAACATATGAGAACAAATGTGGTTTTTAAATTATTTGAATATATGTGATAGAGTATTATTGTATGATATATATTTATATATATATGTGTGTGTATACTGTATTACTCTGGGAATTTTCTGAGTATAGGTTATTTTTGGATATATAAAAAATAGGATCGTTATGCTGCTCGTCTTTCTATAGAACCTAGTATACTTATTTTATTGAAAATCAGAGCATGATTATTTTTACACTTCAGTTCTATATTACACATGTTATAGGATCATATATAAGCACCGTATTAGTATCGTGGGTTACAATATGGTGCTACGTACCCCACTATTAGTGTAGAGTCTATAAATCTGCGTAGAGTTTTGTTACTTCTAATTATCTCCCTATTAGTAGGCATAGGCAATTCGGTTGCCTCTCCAAGTTTGGTAGGCGACACAAGGGTGTCCCCTCTGGGTATGGGCTTAGGTGTTAGGCAGGCTGTTAGGTATACTTAGTACCATCATCCTAGCTTTCCACATATGAGAGGATGTGAGCTCATGGGTATGAGTTGATTTGTGTCATGTGCATATGAATTGAATAGTTTCGATTATACTACTTTATATATATATGAGATGCCAATTTGGATTATATATATGTGTGTATATTTTGGATTTAAACTAACTATACAGGAACTTTCCATCACTAAAATGTTTTGAACCAAGGTAATTGTTTTCTTACTGGGCATTTTGTGCTCACTCCTTCCCTTCCTTCCTTAGGTTATGTCGTGACCTTGGTGATCAAGAGGATTGAGAGACTATCTTGACTGTAGTTTATTGTCTTGGTAATGCTAGAAATTTGTTATTGTGGTATTTAGAATGTTGGATTAGATTAGCATTGAACTAAGATTAGCATTGAACTAAGATTACTACTTTCTATTATATTTGTGAACTTATATATGTCATTCCAGTTTTGATTTTTGTTGTGGATGACGATGATGTTTAGACTTATATTTGATTCACATTTTTCGATGTTATTCGATCTCTGTTTAATGGTGCATACGAACTATGAGTACGGTTTACAAGAAAAAATTCCAAATATCTTTTAAAATGGACTGTTTTATAAAATAGAAACTTTTAAGACATTTTTCTAAATAAATTTAAGAATTTCTCATCTTTGTGAAATTCTTCATCTGTCATTGGCTAGGTTTTGGTCGTGACAAAGATAGTAAGTGGCTAGGTTTTGGTCGTGACAAAGATAGTAAGGTGTACTAGCTAAATCTTGTAATGGTTTGTTTTTCACTTTTTATCCGTTGGTTTCTTTTATGACTCACTGGGTGCATTTTTCCAGGAAAAGAAATCATACACGCAATGGATAACTAATAATGTTGAACATGTTAGACATGTTATGCAAAATTGTGTCCATATATGTGTGGAAACTTTGATATTAATTCTAAATCATTAGCGATTCCCTCAAATAAATGAAGGAAGCCACTTGGAGAGATCCAGATGGTGTCAAGTCCAAGGCAGCATTAATTTTAAATTAACCTAGAATATGCTTATGATTAAGTCCATAGTCTAAAAAGTAATTAAGTATATTAATTACTTTTCTAACCTAAAAACTAATAACAACATAATCATCTGATACTTCAAGTGAACAAAGTTTAAGAATCTCAAATGAGAGGCGGTACTAGTTTATCCATTCGACTTTCACGAATTACACTTGTTTCTTCTTTATTCATTAAACTTCAAATTTCTTTAAATAACTTATTTGTTAGAAAGTGACCAAATTCTAAAATGGAACACAAGTAGTAAAACACACAAGTAATATACCGTTGAGGTGAAAAAAATATTCTAACATTAATTTTTTAATTTATTAGAAAGTGATCAAATTCTAATTTTTTAATTTATTAGAAAGTGATCAAACTCTAAAGTGGAAAACACACAAGTCATATACTATTGATGTAAAAACTGGTGTAAAAATTGTGGACATACAAGTTATATACAATTTTTCAAAAAGAATTTGACTTCTTCTTCTCTTTCATGTGGTCCACTGCTCCCGCTTCCTCTCTCTTTCCCTCTCCCCATTAACCTCCCCAAGACGCACACCAGCCCTTTGTAGCTCTTGATTGAAGTACTTCTAGCTGTCATCTCGCCAAGCTGCCACCGTAAATCGACGACCCACCCTCAAAAACACCCCCACACTGAAGCCATGTCGCTGGAGAAGCCATAGAATGCTGGTGATGAGGAAGAAAATCTAAGCGCAGTTGTGAAGCAGCAGCCCACAAAATGATCCGAAGCTAAGGTCCGAAATTCTAAAACCCAATCTAATAAACATTCTATTGGTTGGTAGAATATTTTTGTGTATTAGGTACTTTAGACTTATTTATTTGAAATGTGTTAGGTTATTTAGTTTATTTATTTGAAGTGTGTTAGGTGAACAATTTGTTTATTTAAAGTGTATTAGGTGAACAATTTGTTTATTTAAAGTGTATTAATTGGTAGATGCTAGAGGTATGGTTGTAAGTTTTTTGGAATTATTTTAGTGGATGATTTAGATTAATCCTAAACTTATATAAATAGCCTACATTGGCAAGAGTTGTAATCGTCCAATCTTCAATCACATCTTAATTTTCTCTACTAAATTCTCTTTGAGAATTTTACTTATTTCTATTCTCGTTGTGAGAACATAAGTTAGAGCGAAATCTAGCAATCCGCTGCGTCAATTGGTACCAGAGCCTACCTCTGTATCAGGTGGAGCTTTCCTGTTACTGTCACCCTACACTATTTCTATCAAAACAAAATATCCTTATTTCATCATCACTTTTATTATCTAATCCTTACCATCACCTTCTTACAATAATTATTTACCACACGTATAAATATAACCCTTCCATACACTATCTTTGTTTCTAAAAAAAAAAAAACAAACAAGAAGCGTATATCAAAGGCATATATCAAGGTTTCCTCCTCGGAGAATTTGCTTTATTCTTTTAACAAGGTAATATATATATTTTTGTAAGCTTTATTTTTTTTCTTACTGTTTAGATTTTTGAGAGTTCTACTTTTTTTTTTTACTCTTAA
>JXTB01000171.1:383169-401028 GCA_002914805.1 Parasponia andersonii
GCGACAGATGAAACAATTGATGATCGAGCACTTCCTACCTTCAGGTTATGAACAAGCACTTTTTAGTCGATATCAACATTGCCGACAAGCATACTGGACAGTACAAAAATATGTAATCGAGTTTCATAGACTAACTGCCTGTGTGGACATTCGGGAATCCGAAAGTCAAAAGATTTTTAGGTTTATTGATGGACTTCGTGCAAACATACAAGACAAGGTATTCAAACAATCTCATAATACTTTGTCTAGTGCAATTCAACTCGCTTTGAAAATTGAAATTCAGCTCAACAAAAGGGCACATTGTAATTCAACAACTTTTCAATTCTCTACACCACTACAAAAATCTGATTTAAGCAAAGAGAAGGCCATAGCAAGACCACACGATGAAGCAATAAGACCAACTCCTTCTTACAACCAGCCAACCGCTCGACCACAAAGGGAAATAGCCAACAACAATACTAACAACCCTTATGCAGTCCCGAAAGGTAATAAATGTTATCGTTGTGGACAAACAAGCCACTATTCAAATCAATGTTATCAGAATAGACCTGTTCATTTAACCACACATGATGACCACATCGAAGGGGATGAGGTGTATTTCTAGAATGAGGAGTACGTAGATGAAGTTGAACCTAAGGAAGTCATTTATGGATATGAAGATATTTCCTTGGTGATAAGACGATTGATGTATACACCAAAGAAAGAAGAAGACATACAATGACACAGCATCTTCAAGACTCATTGTACGGTTGAACAATGAGTCTGTGATCTTATCATTGATAGTGGGAGTAGTGAGACCATAGTATCCAAGACTATGGTGGACAAGTTACAATTACTAACCCAACCACATACTGTCTTGTATCGTATTGGTTGGATTAAGGACGTTGGTGAAACAAAGGTGACACAATAATATCGAGTTCCTTTCTCCATCGGTAAATACAAAGATGAGGTATTATGTGATGTTGTTAATATGGATGCTTGTCATATATTGCTTGGTCGACTGTGGCAATTTGATTTAAACACTATGAATAATGGAAATGCTAACACATACAACTTCCATAAGGATAATATGAAGATTACTCTGGCTCCTATGAAGCTGCAAAATAACCAAACAACCCCCACCAGGACCAACCTTCTTTTTGTACCTAAAGAGGCATATACTCCTACCAATATTCATGTGCAAGTTCAAACATTATTGTCTGAATTTGAAGATATCGTTCTTGAGGAGTTACCCACTAGCTTACCACCCTTACAAAATACTCAAGACCAGATTGATCTTGTTCCTGGAGCAAGTCTACCTAGTTTACCGCACTACCATATGAGTCCTAAGGAATATGAGATCCTACAAACACAAGTCTAAGACCTCCTTAAGAAAGGGATGATTAGAGAAAGTATGAGCCTCGTGGCTATACCTACACTCCTAACACCAATGAAAGATGAAAGCTGGAGGATGTGCATTGATAGTCGGGCCATCAACAAGATTACGGTATGATATTGATTTCCTATCCTATGATTAGATGACATACTTGATAAATTGGGAAGATCAAAGCTCTTTTCCAAGATTGATTTACGGAGTGGATACCATTAGATTCATATTCATCTTAGAGATGAATGGAAAACTGCATTCAAAACACATGAAGGACTATATGAGTGGTTAGTTATGCCGTTCAGTCTATCCAATGCCCTGAGTACTTTCATGAGATTAATGAATCAGGTATTCCAACCCTTCATTGGAAGATTTGTCATCGTTTATTTTGATGACATTTTGGTCTATAGTTAGAATGAGAAAGAACATCTACAACACTTGACTGAAGTTTTTAATGCACTTCGTAAGAATTAGTTGTATGTCAACCTAAAAAAATGTAGCTTCAAGATTGATTACTTAGTCTTCTTAGGTTTTGTTGTAAGTTCTAACGGAATCAAAGTCGATTAAGATAAGGTAAAGGCAATCCGAGAATGGCCAGTACCGAAGACCATTATAGAAGTTCGAAGTTTTCATGGTCTTACAATGTTCTACAGACAATTTGTGAGAAACTTTAGTACTATAACTATACCACTCACCGACTTTTTAAAGTAAAAGCAATTTCTTTGGATAGAAGAAGCGGAATAGAGTTTTACTGTCTTGAAGGAAAAACTCACAAATGCACCTATCCTTGCACTTTCTGACTTTAATAAGATTTTCGAAGTCGACTGTGATGCTTCTGGCGTAGTTGTCAGAGCTTTCTTTTGTGAAAAGCTCAGTGAAGCTAGAAAGAAGTGTCAATGTGCGAACAAGAATTATACGTGGTTGTTTGTACATTACAACAATGGGAGCCGTATCTAATGCAGAAGCAATTCATTCTCAATACGGATCATCAAGTACTTAAATACCTCAACAACTCTTCTAGACCAAATCGAATACGCGCTCGATGGATTGGCTACATCCACAAGTTCACTTTCTCTCTCAGGCATAAGTCAGGACAATTAAATAAGGTTATTGATGCATTGAGCCGTCGAGTTATGTTACTGACTTCTGTTCAAAATGAAATAATCGATTTTGATTATTTGATAGACTTATACGCTGAAGATGAAGTTTTTAAGGAAGAATGGGAGAAGTGCATTAGTGGAGTTGCAAATAAATATCAAATACATGATGGTTTTCTATTTTTTGAAAACCACTTATGTATTCCACGAGGATCTCTCAATGAATACATCATTCAAGAGCTACACGCAGGAGGGTTAGGAGGACATATGGGGCTAGACAAAACTATTTCATTGGTGGAAGCTCGATACTTTTGGCCACATCTTAAGTGTGACATCGAGAAATTTGTCAAGTATTGTTATATATGCTAGATTGCAAAAGGACAAGCTCAAAACACTGGGTTGTACATGCCACTTCCTATTCCTAATGCTCCTTGGGAAGATTTATCCATGGATTTCATATTGGGTCTACCTAGAACGCAAAAAAGGTTCAGATTCTATCTTTGTTATGGTAGATCATTTTTCAAAGGTGGCTCATTTTATTCCCTACAAGAAAACTTTAGATGCTACTTATATTGCTCAATTGTTCTTTCAAGAGATTATTCATTTATATGGGTTACTAAGAACAATAGTCTCTGATCGTGATAATAAATTCCTCAGTCATTTTTTACTTACTTTGTGGATGAGACTTGATACCACTTTACAACTTAGTAGTACTTGTCATCCCCAAACAGATGGGCAAACTGAAGTCACGAATCGGATACTGGGCAATATTTTATGGTGCTTGATCAAAGAAAGTCCTAGACATTGGGAGAATGTCGTACTGCAAGCTGAGTTTGCTTACAAAAATGTGTCAAATCGTTTCAGCAGTAAATCTCCATTTGAAATTATTTATATTCGTCCTCCGTTGCATACTCTCGACTTGGTACCTTTACCAAAACTTCTTGGGATGAACATTATTACTGATCATTTGATTAATAAGGCGATCCATATCCATGAAGAAGTGAAAAGAAAGTTAGAAGAGTCTACTACAAAATACAAGGCTAATACTGACAAGTATAGAAGATTCAAAACTTTCAAAGATGGCGATTTTGTAATGGTTCATTTACATAAAGAAAGAATTCTAGCAGGAGAATACAATAAACTCAAGCAAAAGAAAATTGGCCCCTTTTGCATCATTCAAAAGATTAATGATAATGCATATGTCATTGATCTACCAGATAGTTACACAATTTCTAAGACCTTCAATGTTTAAGATCTATACGAGCACCATGGACAGGAAGTCATACAATGAGCAACTCGAGGACGAGTTATTTTTTTCAATTAGGGGATAACTGATACAGCAGCCCACAAAATGATCCAAAACCAAGGTCTAAAATTTTAAAACCCAATCTAATGAATATTCCATTGGTTGGTAGAATACTTTTATGTATTAAGTATTTTAGACTTATTTATTTGAAATGTGTTAAGTTATTTAGCTTGTTTATCTGAAGTGTGTTAGGTGAATAATTTATTTATTTGAAGTGTGTTAGGTGAATAATTTGTTTATTTAAAATATGTTAGGTGAACAATTTATTTATTTAAGTGTGTTTGGTTAGTAGGTGCTAAGTGTATGGTTGTAAGTTTCTTAGAATTATTTTATTAGATAGTTTAGATTAATCCTAAACTTGTATAAATAACCTTCATTGGCAAGAGTTGTAATCATCCAATCTTCAATCACATCTTAATTTTCTCTACTCAATTCTCTTTGAGAGTTTTACCTATTTCTATTCTTGTTGTGAGAACACAAGTTAGAGCGAAATCTAGCAATCAGCTGCATCAAGTTGCCACATAAATATTTTAGTAAAAACTAAAAATACACACAAACAAGGAGGAATAAGCCTTTCATAGGCTTCCCTAGGGAGAGAATTTGGCTAGCCTAGGCATAGGGTCAGTCGAATTTCACTGTTTATGTAGTAGTGTGGTAGGCCCCTTAAGGCCAACCTTTCTAATCCAACCTTTTTTTTTAACTTTGTATCTAACTACTTAGAAAACTTTGAGCCTAATTTATTGATCTCATTGAGCCTAAAATATTAGTGTAGCTAGGGAACCTAAATAGACATGTTTAATTCAAGCTCTTATAGACAAAAATGTCCAATTCTAATTAACTTTTAGTACAAGTGGACTTGTACTACTAGTTATGGACTTATTTACAAAAGGTCTAAACTACACTCTTGAATTTAATAATTATCAGAAAATACTTTATAATTAAAATTATGTCCATTCAATAATTAATATTTACATGTATATCCCAGCATGAATACCGATAATTGGAGCTAGGTAAAATTACTATTTTGCACCTCTAATTATATCTTTTAATTCAATGATACTAGACTATATCTAATAGATGACCAGACTTATATAATTTTTTTAATTAATAAAATAACTAATTTTATTATTAACTTAGCTAAATTTTAAATCAGCCAAGCTCCTATAGCTTTTTAAGACGATATTTACTTCTCTATATAAGAGAATTGTGGTTTTTATATTGATAAGTATGTGTTCCAAATTCCTTTAATAATACATTACCAAAAACTTAAGATTTAGATTTATCACTTATCTCACGATTAAGAAAGACATATATTAATTATCAAGTTTGTAAAAATATGTTTAGCATCATTGACAAGAATATATTTCATATAGTCTTTGTTTAATACATTTACATACCAAATGTCACGACCCAAACCTCAGGCAAGTAGCAGAAAGGAAATTCACAAATAGAAATTCAAAAGTTATTTTTGAAAAATTTATAAAAATAAATTTTGAAGTAAAATTCCTACAGTTTTGTGATTACCATTAAACATAGATTATTAATGAAATTTATTAAAACAAACCAAGTATTATTATTAGCAATCTTAAAATCTAGAACAATAATTATATAAATTGAGTCTGTATAACAGGCCCTAAAGTATTGTTACAAGCCAACTTAGATAAACAAAAATATTTTACATATTTACTAATTTCTAACAAGATAACTAACTCCTCACTAATCAACTCCTGCATTTCCAATATCGCATTAAGTATAATCTAAGATGGAAAAGTAAGGAGCTGAGTATTCACATGCTTAGTAGGAATTTAATTACCTTTTTGGATGAATGCAATTTCTCAAACCTGTATGGATAATATCTTTAAATCCTTTTATAAATTAAGCTTATAAATTATTGGTATGCAGAATAATCATATATTCAAAACCAAATTCAAATAACATTATTGTACATATCATATATTAACAAGAAAATAAGTGAGCTCTCATCCTCCTATTACAACCCTGTAATACCTCTATAGCAAAGGTACCCAATATCCTTGTTGAGAAATTAAGGTTTCAATCTTACTCACTCTTATTTTGAAGATAAGAAACATTTAATTTAATACTAATGATTTAACTTGAGTGTATAGTGAAATGGTATTAAAGTTCTACCTCAAGTTAATCAAGGAATCAAACTTGAAGATAGATGCAAATGGACATATTAGAATCAAGATTGAAGATGAAAAATTAAGATACAAGATCATGTCTAGATAGGGTATATTCATACTTAATTTTGTATTTGATTTAGTTCATTACACATAAATTCTCTTTGCATTGGCTCATACTTTTCAAAAGAGTTTTTAAACTATCTTAAGCTTAAAATGGTTATTTTATCATAGAAGTTTGAAAATAGAAAATAATGATCTCTTTGAATGGGAAAATATTCTTTAAAATATGATTTCTTAAGTTTAAATAAGTTACAAATATATTTGAAATCATGATTATTTAAAATAGGCTAAAATAAGATTTTCTATTTACAAACAAGAATGTATTTTAGGATAAACACATTCTAAATTATTGTTAAATATCTTTATAAAACTAAAACAAGTTTGCAATAGCCAAAATATTCTCTTCAATTTGATTTCTAATGTTTTTAAAGTATTTAAAACAAATTTAGAAGTGAGTTTTTGAAAAATGCTAAAAGCTGTTAAAATATGAAAAATGCCAAAATCCTATCAGAATCTCAAATACGACCAAAAATAGGTTTGGTCGAACAGTGATTTTGGTCGATCAAAGTTGGTCAATCACTTTTTAGACCAGTGGCCAAAAATGACCGTTGGAGCTAAACTAACGTGTCAAATTCTAATGGCTATATTTTTGGTCGACCAGCTTTAATTTTGGTCGATCAAACGTTTGGCAGAAAGCTAATAATGGCTAGTTTTCTTGGATATCTATATATAGAGCCTCATTTGATGGCATTTAAGATAAGAGTATGAACTTAAATTGATATTCATCTACTCTTAAAGTGTCTTAGCCTATTTTCACATCAATTACACTTTCAAATCATATTGAGTCAATCTTAGAGCATTCATTGTAAATTGTTCTTAAATCTCCTAAGCTAAAATTGTATTAATTACTTTGTAAGGAGAATTTGTGAGTGAGTGTTCACTCTTGTTTATTAAAAAACCATTGAGTGTGAGGTGAGATTGCCACTGGATCCACAAACAACCTAATTTAGGTGAGGTTGACACCGGAGTCATAAACAATCCGTGAGTTGGTGAGATTGGCACCATTGTTAAATACTCCGTATAGGTGAGGTTGTCACCGGAGTCAAAATAATCTGAGATTAGGCGTGATAGAGCCGGAATTAAGACTATTGTAAAGGTTAGAGTGTGGCTAAGAAGAATTCATTCTATTTGTAAAAAGGTTGGTCAAGCCAAAATCTTGATCTGATAATGAAAAGCTCAAACCAAGTTATCGAGGACTTGGGATGTAGTCAAACCGTCGTATTTGTTAAATCTCGTAAAAATTGAGTTTGCACTTTCTCTATCCCTACACTCACTACAACAAAAAATGTCTTTCAAGGCGCTTTATAAGTGTCTTGAAAGGCCTTTCACGGCACTCACAAAAGCGTCTTGGTTCCAGGTACCGTGATAGGCCTTGGCTATGAAAGCGCTTATAAGGCGCCGTGGAAAGTCTATCAAGGCGCCTATTAGGTGCCGTGAAAGACATTTTCCACGGCGCCTGTTAAGGGCCTTGGTATCTTTATACCAAGGCGCTTAACAGGCACCGTGGAAGATGCCTCTCACGGCACCTAATAGGCACCTTGGTAGATAATTTCCAGGGGGTATTTGTAACGTATTTGTCTATACTACCCCCTGGAATTTTATAAATGTAATCCAAATTCATTACATATACCAAATATTTAAAATAAAATGGAGTATAAATATATATTTACATAGTAATATTAAATTAACATAATAATCCATATAGTCTATATATACATTAATTTTCTAAGCCAAACTAATATGATCATCAAAGACTACATATAATTTAAATAAACAAAGATTAAGAACCTCAAATGAGAAATTGTATTAGTTCTTCGACCCACTCTTCAAGAAGTCCATTGATATCATCCTTTGTATAGAAATTTTGTTGATTAAACTACAAATTCAAACACCTTATTTGTTAGAAAGTTATCAATCAAACTATAAATTAGAATAGAACTAATAAAACATATGGTTACATACCATTATGGTAAATGATTTNAAATAAAATGGAGTATAAATATATATTTACATAGTAATATTAAATTAACATAATAATCCATATAGTCTATATATACATTAATTTTCTAAGCCAAACTAATATGATCATCAAAGACTACATATAATTTAAATAAACAAAGATTAAGAACCTCAAATGAGAAATTGTATTAGTTCTTCGACCCACTCTTCAAGAAGTCCATTGATATCATCCTTTGTATAGAAATTTTGTTGATTAAACTACAAATTCAAACACCTTATTTGTTAGAAAGTTATCAATCAAACTATAAATTAGAATAGAACTAATAAAACATATGGTTACATACCATTATGGTAAATGATTTAACATTGGCTTGTTCAATGACTTCTCTCATAAATTTACACATGTAGAATCTGCACTCAACATTTGTCGGTTGTCTTGGGCACTATACATAAGCATAAAGTAAACATAAGTAATTTTAATTAATCTTACACCTAACAAGTGTTATTAATTCAAATTTAGTACCTTTATTAACTTATAAACCGGACCATTTGATCTTCCTTTCTTTCCTTTTTCTACATTATACATCTTGAATGCACTTTGAATTAGAAATACGCAAACACAATAATAAAAGGTTAGCAATAATAACCATAAGTAAAAATACCATAAGAAACAAAACTATAACAAAATAACTATTAGACAACTTACTCGATCATTGTTAAACCAATTTCCTCACGGAGAGCTAAGCTGAGAGGATCTAGAAATCATGCATAATCTTTAAGAGGATAAATGATAAGCAATATCCAATGGTCCCTACTCATAAAATTGATGATAAAGATTATTAATATGTAACAATTAACTTCATATAGGAAGTAGTTGATCATATGACAATTTGTTAAGTTTAAAATCTTACCCATGATTCCAAGGTGTAATTAGAAATTGATGTTCATTCTCCATGGATAACATCCGGGTTGCTAAACTTATAGCACGATCCTCACGTGGACCACCTTGTGTAGCAACTGCACTAGGATCCATGAACATATACCTAGCTTGATAGCCATATTGGGTCACTAAATGGTGTAAATGCCTACAAGTACAAAATGCAATGTGAATTAAGTGTTGTATTATATAATTGTCAACTATAGATACATGTATATATACGAAGTTATATATATATTAAAAAAATAAACTTCTTACCTTATGTATAACGTAATAGGCATGACCCCAATCTTTTGTAACATGCAAAACTCAATTATGTCTTCTTTGAATATGGCAAACAAAAAGCTTCTCCAAACACTTCTTCATCAAAAGGAACATTAACAACAACACCTTCATCTACTCTTTGAATGGTATTCAATAGTAATTTTATAGAAGTTGGTGCACCATCAACAAATTTAAACTGTGTTTGTGTAACAGATTTCGTTTTCTTTCTTTGTGGATGTACTTTTTCTTGTCTTTGAGGTGGCTGTGGTTGTGAAGATTTATTCTTCTCCGTTTGATACCTATTTATATCATTAAACTCCTAAAATCCAAATAAATGATGAAATGTTAACAAACAAGTTAATAATTCACATTAGAATTCAATAAAGGATGAATTTATTTGGAAAATGGGTCTGCATACCAAATTACCTTCAAAGATGACAAGCATCTCAGTACTCTAACTTCAACTAAAACCTATATGCAAATTAAAATGATAAATAAAATTAAACATCTATAATCCATAATACTTTAAATTAAACATTGAATATGTAAATTTCTAAAAAATTACACAATATTCAATTAAAATTGTATAAATTTGGATTAATTGACACTAAGGTTGGAAATTAAAAAGTATAACCTAATATACAATTTCTAGTAAATAAATATGAAATTGGTATAAATTCATATACACACTTTCAATTTGAAACTTTTTACAATTAAATGAACTCACATTTCACCTAAAATAAATAAAAAAAAATAGCAACAAAATAATAACAAATTCGGATTAATTCACTTAAATAGCAAAACTTACCCAAAAATAAGATTTCTAGTAAATAAATAGTCTAATTCGACATTACAAGAGTGAATATTATCAATGCATGCTCAAGATATTCACATTTGATAAATTAGAGTTTTTCCAAATATAAACTCTTTCAAATATAACCTAAAACATGAAATTTCTACAAAATAATTGGTCAAAATCATGGTTAACACGATCGGTAATCTAATTTTAGTGATAAAAATGAGTTTCAAAGCTTAAACATACCTTGTTAGCCGGAAAAAACGGTGAAAATGGTGGAAAGGGGAGACACTTGGCCGCAGCTGGAAGTGGAGGAAAAAGGAGGAAAAGGGCGAGTGTGGCTCTATTGGGCTCGTTATTTTGGTCTTTTATTTAGGGACCCTNATTACACAATATTCAATTAAAATTGTATAAATTTAGATTAATTGACACTAAGGATGGAAATTAAAAAGTATAACCTAATATACGATTTCTAGTAAATAAATATGAAATTAGTATATATTCATATACACACTTTCAATTTGAAACTTTTTATAACTAAATGAACTCACATTTCACCTAAAATAAATAAAAAAAATAGCAACAAAATAATAACAAATTCGGATTAATTCACTTAAATAGCAAAACTTACCCAAAAATAAGATTTCTAGTAAATAAATAGTCTAATTCGGCATTACAAGAGTGAATATTATCAATGCATGCTCAAGATATTCACATTTGATAAATTAGAGTTTTTCCAAATATAAACTCTTTCAAATATAACCTAAAACATGAAATTTTTACAAAATAATTGGTCAAAATCATGGTTAACACAATCGGTAATCTAATTTTAGTGATAAAAATGAGTTTCAAAGCTTAAACATACCTTGTTAGCCGGAAAAAACGGTGAAAATGGTGGAAAGGGGAGACACTTGGCCGCAGCTGGAAGTGGAGGAAAAAGGAGGAAAAGGGCGAGTGTGGCTCTATTGGGCTCGTTATTTTGGTCTTTTATTTAGGGACCCTACCTCGGTGCCTATAAAGCGCCGAGAAAAGTATATCACGGTGCCTTATAGGCACCGTGAAAGTTAAATACTACGACCTTTTTAGGCGCCGTGAAAGATATATTCAACGGCGCCTATACCACGGTACTTTTTAGATGCCGTGGTATTGCCACATTTGTCACGGCACTTAACAAGCACCGTGATTGTTAATCCATTATCACGGCGCTTCCGTACATGCGCTGTGATAGTACACATTTTTAGTAGTGACTCTTTACTTTATTGCAAGCTATTTAATTGAGTATTTGATATTTAGTGTGCTTAATATATTTGCTATTATTACTATATGTTTGGCATTATTGTTGATTTAGTTAAAAAGTTTCAAAATAGTGGTCTATGATTTTGAATAGTTGAAAAGTTTCTTAAAACGTTTTAAAACCCAATTCACCCCCCTCCTCTTGAGTTGTCAATCTTGAGCTAACAATAGCTAACGATCCTAACACTGTTCGTAGGCGTATCAGCAAAAACCTGTACAGCGATCTACATCTCTCACCTAGTATTGTAGTAACTCGTCAGCGACCTAAAATATCGTGATGCTATAATGGAACTCAAGTGTGTGATCCTATGGTATGTACAACATGTAACAGTCTACAACAACCATGCATCCAATATTCAAATCATGCTTTAAAAGTCCAACTTAGCATTATTATGAAATCTACTGTACATGGGTAGCACATCACTATTTTACTCCATAATCACAATATAAAAATATATACAATAATAAATATAATCTAATCCTAGTATAATCTAACAATTTTTAACAATTAATCAAACCATTGTAAAATCATAATTTTCCATAAATAAATTTTAATATAATTAAAATTCAAAACAAATATAAAAATCAGGTAATTGAACCCCTATCTCGATATAATAGTAATATCAGGTTAATGACGCTTGTAGAATCCCTCATTGGTCACTTGGATGTTCAAATGACAGTTTCCAAATCCAAGTAGGTCCACTTTAAAAAGTGACTTCTCTACTGGAGCCTCGAATAGAGAAACGGAGATCACCATTGAATTCAAAGTACTCAAAAATTCTAGGTAAGATATATACTTCATCAAAAGTAGGTCTAGGTGCAGGACCAAATTATGACATGCAAAATGATAAAGGCATGAAATTCTAATTTCATTTCACTTCGAAAAATAATGGTTTTTTATATCAAAATTTGTCTCTCAACCTTACTGAGTTCGACTTCAAAATCAGAATTCAATTTCAAGATCTCGCACATTAATTGAGCTCAAAAATCCAAAAATTACATAAATACCACATTTACAAAATATTTAGAAAAATGTCCTCTTTTGTCTATTAAAAAAATATTGCAACTTTAAAAAATGGTTTTACCTCCAACAAACGGAAATAATAAAGAATTTTAAACCCCTTCAACTCAAAAAAGTAACCCCGGGAAAATAGTTACCTAACTAAAATAATTATGGAAATATCACTTTTTATAAACTTTGGTAAAATGATAAAAGTGCTGATAATCTTATTAGCAGTGAATTAAGTCATGAAATTACTTGGACGAGGTCAGCAACGGACGACGAGCAACTGGCAAGAAAACCGAACTGCTAGCGATATTTTCAAAGGCTTGGATCTCGGCCACTAGAGCTCCGTTTCAGGCGAGACTGGTTCGGTTTTGATCATTGGCGAGTGCTTTTCCATGTGAGGTGCATGTTTGGCTGAAAGAGGCGGTGTGCGACGGCGATGAGCTTCAGCAAATCCAAGTGTTTTTGGGACTCTCAGGGATTTCTCTTGTGAGAAGATGAGTTTTCAGAGGCTTTTTATGCAATTACGGGTAATTTTAGCACCTTATTAAAAAATTCTAGATATTTTATTAAAATATTCCAAAATTCCTTATTTACAAGTTTGTCATTGATGTTAAAAGTCTATTTTACCCCCTTTAAATTACCAGATTTTACACCAAAACTTTCTACATATGGTTACAATACCATAGTTTAAGACACACTATAAATACACAGAGTCTTGCAGCACGATCTAAGAGAAATGTCCAACTTCTTTTATTAGTTGTGAATTAGAGAAAGTATGTCATAATATTTCTATAATAAATAAATCGTGGAATTTTTTGATATTTACAATTGTACAATAATCAAAATATTATCACGAATATTATGTATAAAATATCACTTTATTAAATATCCAAAATATTCAATAAATATCTAAAAAAATAATAAATAATTTTGGGTGTTATCCTAACAAAGTTACCCATCAAAGTGAGCGAACCGAATTCTTGGAAATTCCAACCTAGCATCCAACCAATTAATGAGGGTGACAACATCGATAGTTAGGCATAGCTATTATAGTGAGGTAGGGGTCAATGACGTAGTTTTCACACTTGTTTGGAAAATATGACAAAAATCTTGAATTATATGACTTAAATGGAAAATTGATAAATTTATGAACTATTGAGATGTATTAAATTATTCTGACATTAGAATGTGTAAATTTTATGCAGGTTTTAAAATTATAATTTTGGGAAAATATAACTGTTATGTTGTCCGTTTTTCAGTAGATCCTAAAATAATACTAAATGGGTTTTAAAACATGAAATTGATTCTATCTTGTATGGTTATTATAAACTTTGTTACATATTGTACATATCATAGGATTATATAGTTAGGTTCCATTTTACATCACGATAGTTTAGGTCAGTGACGAGTTTCTATACTACTACGGAAAAGACCTAGGAACCCTTACGGGGTTTAGCTTATACATTTTTGGGTAGTATTAGGATGTTGTATACCTTTAATAAATGCATATTATGAGACCGTATTGAGAGGATGAGATCTTACTCACATTTATTAGTTAATTTATGATATGCATAATGATATGAATTTTGGATTTATTTTGAATACATGGATTATAGGTAATTTCTAATTCCATATATGGACTTGATTTTATAAATAGATTTTGGAAAGATAATAATCATGCATTTTTGAAAAATTGCATTCATATAAAAATGTAATTGAATTCCTATCGGGCATTTATATTCTTACCCTACCTTTATTTTTCTCCCTTACAGGTTCGAGGCAGACCTCAGGTTGTCTAATTGAGTTATTAGATTAACTAACAACTGAGTTATTAGATTAACTATTCGCAGTCTAGTCCATTTTTTGGGGGTTCATATGCCTTCATAGTTCCTTCCCACTTTCTTTTATGATCATTTAACTATATACAAATATGCTTACAAGTAGATGTTGGGGAAATTTTATTTACGATTAATAACCTATAAATTTCTACTTATGAAATCCCCCTTCTGCCACTGACCCAAATTTTAGGTCGTGACAATTGAGGTATAAAAATAATACATAAGAAACTCTTTTCCTATTTTGGGTCACTAAATATGAGGTGGTAAGTTCTTACTGAGAATAAACGATATAGGACAAAATGATGAATAGTTCATTTTCTTATGATTAAGTACAAGAAATAAGTGACAAGGATGTAAAATAATTTCTTTTAGCATGGTTAAATATAATTAACTAAAAAAACAGAAGTGTATTTTTTTTCTTAGGCATAGATTCATATCCAAAATGAAACTACACTAAAACAGCAACAAAATACCTATTTCTAATACAACACATACATCAAGTTTAAATAAAAACTATTATATTACACTCTTTTGTTTTATTTTAGCTTATATGTGATGTAAAATTAAAAACAAAAGAGGAAAAAAAATACCTATTTCTATACAACACATATATCAAGTTTAAATAAAAACTATTATATTACACTCTTTTGTTTTATTTTAGCTTATATGTGATGCAAAATTAAAAACAAAAGAGGAAAAAAATAGCAAGAACATTTATTTAGCTATTAAAAAAGTGAGATGACTATTTCGCCTTTGTGGACTAACAATTATTCAACAATGTTAAGAGATGAAGTACCAAAAGATGAACAACTTTACTATTTATGGAGTACGTGAATACAAAGTCAAAAGTACAGAGGGTAAAGGAAGAACAATTTTACCATTTAAAAGGTACTTAAATACAAAGTCAAAAATAAAGAGGCAAATTCATACTAAAATTACTGATTTTTCTTTTGATTATATATGTGGATGTGGTGAAATTTTGGAGAAAAACACAAATAAAATGTTTTATTTGATATATTAGTAAAAATGTGTACATTTTTTTTTAGCTAAAAAGCAAAATGTGGCGTTTTTGTTTTTCCTTTTAATTTATATCATCCCTTGTTTTAATCATAAATATGATTATAATTTTAAGATTCAATCCTTAAATTAATATGCTTTAATTGTGTTGAAATTGGATTATTTTGAATCATAAATATGATTGTAATTTTAAAATTTAATCTTTAAGCTAATTTGTATTTAAATCGGACATTCAATTCAATCCAATTCAAGTTCAATTGAATGTTGAAAATTAAACAGACAATGGATTGGATTACATGTACTACTATAAAATCTGACGTTTCATTCAATTGGATTAATCTGAATGGATGCTCATCCCTAAGGTGGACGATACACAACTCACACATAACATGGCTTGTTTGTTATATAAGTCATCTTTGAAGTGATCCTAGCTTGTTATCAGTTCATTCTTTCTTCTTCTTTTTTTGTTTTTTGTTTTTTGTTTTTTGTTAATTAGTCTGACGTATTTTTATTTGGGTACATGCATGACTACGTACATTTCTTTGTCTTATAATCAATAATTAAAATATAAATGACTCGTTTGCGCGTACAAGGAAGAAAAGAAAACAAACGAAACGCCCTCAACATATTTCTGAGTACCAAATTTCTCCTAGCTAGAAAATGATCCAAGAGAGAAGAAAATTCAATATTATTATTTTGAAGACTATTATTTTATTGTAATTAAAGAAAACGCGTTACATGTAAAGTAGCTGACTATAGGAAATCGATCAAATAAAGCACTATTTCTCTCTCAAGTTAACCACATAACACAAAGACAACCATTGACTTAAATCCAGATGAAATATAGCCAACCACACCCTTTATTTTCCACTCCATTGACATAATTACTTAGTTAACCCTGCTCCAAAGAAAATCAAAAAAAAAAAAAAACAATAATTAGGAAAAGGGAAATATATATTTTTTTTTTTTAAAAAAAGCTTAAATCAATTTAGTGATTTAGGTTATTTACTAAAAGAACTTACGAGTTGCAATCGACGGTCTTAGAAATGGGAACGTTGATTTGGACCTTGCATTTGGCAGGAAGCTGTTGGGCTGCATCGTCCTTCAAGCTCGAAATTTTAGTAGCGGCATCCTTGACACATTGGCAAGCCGTTTGCCGGTCGGTCTTCGTCGGAGTGTTCTGCTTGATGCTCGACACGCCGTTACAGCAAGCCGATGAAGGTTCGCCAGCGTTGCCAGTCAGGTATGACACGCAGGAAGAGAGTACCACATCAACCTGCTGGCATGTTATGGCCTGCCCTGGCTTGGCCATGAAAAAGACCACCATGGCCAGGACCAAGAGAGATGCAACCACTGAACCCTTCTTCATCATCTTCTTGTTGTTTGAAGTGGAGCGATATATAAGTGGTTTGCTGGCTTAGCTAGCTAGTTGAGATTTTGAGCTTCGTTGGTTTTGTATGGAGGGTTTGAGGCGTACTTATAGCAGGCCACTGTGGGATACGTCCAAACGAAGGTTATGGAAATTTTGGCTCTTGCTTCGCTTGCTTACTCTCGCGAAGCCTTAATGGTCACTTGGCAGAGCCAGAAATAGTAAAGTATAACAGCTCTTGTAATGGTTTGTTTCTCTCTTTTTATCCGTTGGTTTTGCTGATGACTCCGTTGGGTGCTGATATTTTTAAAAATTAAAATTAAATGCTATATATAGTTTAAAACATGTTATTATTATTGCAAGATCGTGGGATAAGTCACTGATATTAAAATAATAATAATAATTACTAGTTGTCATAAAGCTCTTTAATTTTGCTCGAAATAGGATAAAAACTTAGCTATTATAATGTAATTACATACGTTTTTATATATAGGAATTTCAAAAGGGAAAAACTAGAGACTTCCAGAGTTTTTATTCTTCTTTTTCTTTTTTGAAAAAGTATTAACAAACCCTTAAATTATTGCTTCTGCACGTAAAAAGCTTTTGATTTTACTTTTTACTTTTTAACTCCATGAGTTGGGTGTTTTCATCGAATTTGTTTATATAACTATGTCCTGTCCTGTCCTGAGTGTATCAACCTATCCTATTTTACTGTCATATTCGTTATCTCAACAAGTG
This sequence comes from Parasponia andersonii, assembly GCA_002914805.1. Taxonomy (NCBI): domain Eukaryota; kingdom Viridiplantae; phylum Streptophyta; class Magnoliopsida; order Rosales; family Cannabaceae; genus Trema; species Trema andersonii. The sequence continues at coordinate 400,423 of JXTB01000171.1, forward strand.
GACAATTTTGCTTAAAATATTATCCCAATTTAATAGATTATTTTTTAAAATTGATTATTAAAAATTGTTGAATTGTCCAATTAACTAAGTTAATGAGCAGTGGCATGAGCAATATTTCCAAGAACAACTATCATTCTTAGCAGCATACTTAATAGTTGAATGCAGTGCGCGTAAAACTATTAGTATGCCATTGGCAATTTAAGGTTTTTCGTACAAATAAAATTCTTTTATACGTTTCACGATTGTAGTTCAGCAATATTATAATTAGAATAATTGTTTACATGCGTGGATTATCATTCAAATATGTCATTGTTTTTAGTGGCCAGGGATAAAGATCCCTCTCCCTTTAACATAATTTCTTAGATTTTGCTCTGTATCAATCATTGCATCAGGATCGCAGGTTCGATGCAGTCCCTCATAGTCGCCCGCATTTAATTGGAAAAACATAAATGGAGAAGCTATTTTTAGTCCAAATTATGAAAAATAAACAAATAATTAAATAAATAAATAAATAACGGGTATTTATCAAAATATATTTTTAAAAGGGTGTTTATGAACTTTTCCCCATTTTAATATAATAAGAAGCCATGTTTCAGGAAAATAATA
>JXTB01000171.1:401305-450592 GCA_002914805.1 Parasponia andersonii
ATATATATATTGTGTGGTTTGGTGATCAGCACGAAAATCGAGATCGGACAGTCGAGATTTTGTCTCGTTTTGCATGCCACCGGTCCGGTGTGGGCCCGGACCCGAATTGGACATGTTATATGTCTAATTTAGCTATTTTGGGTGCTAGGAATTCAATGAAGAGGTCCATTTGTGGAATTGAAACTCCGGTGAAAAAATGGTTTTTCGCAAGAAGACGATCGAGGGCTTGGAATTGGTTCCCAACCCTCCTGGCGATCGTCAACGACACCTTGAAGACTCAATAGCATGGTGTCACTATTCCGCTGAGGTAGGGGTTTAGTTACCTTTGTTTTATACTGTTTTTGAGTTAAAACTTATTTTCTGCAGTATAAAAGAACAAGTGTATTTTTAATAATTTGAATTATATGTGATAGAATCTGGTTATACGATATATATTGTACTGCTCTGGCTATATGCAGGTTATTTTGGGTATATCAAAAATAGGACCGTTATGCTGCCCATTTTTCTATAAAACCCTATTAGGCATATTTTACTGAAAAACCAGAGTACAATAATTTTTACATTTCAGTTCTGGATTACACGTGTCATAGGATCATACATGAGCACCATGTTAGTATTGTGGGTTTTACAGTGTGGCGCTGCATGCCCCACCGTCGGTGAAATTCTGTAAACTCGCGCGATGTCTTATTACTTCTGATTACCTCCTCATTTGGCAGGTGTAGGCAATTCAGTTGCCCCTCCAGATTTGGTAGGTGACACATGGGTGTCCCCTCTAGGTATAGGCTTAGGTATCAGGTAGGCTGTTAGGTACACTTAGTGCCATCATCCTGGGTTTCCACAGATGAGAGGATGTGAGCTCATGGGTATGGGTTGATTTGTGTCATGCGCATATGGATTGATGGTTTTGATTACACTGTTTTATATATATTGGCTCCTGGTTTGGATTATATATATATATATATATATATGCGTGTGTATGTTTTGGATTTGAAGTAACCATGCAGGAGTTTTCCATCACTGAACTGTTTTTCTTCGAGGTAACTATTTTCCTACTGGGCATTGTATGCTCACCCCCTACCTTCCTCCTCAGCTGATGTCCAGTGCGATCTTGGTGATCAAGAGGAGTAAGAGGTCATCCGAATTGCAATTCGTCTCTTGGTAATACTAGGAGTTGTTGTCGTAGTCTTTGGACTATTTAGATTTTGTGTTAGCATTGAACCAAGATTACTGCTTTCTATTTTGTCTGCAAACTTATGTATGCTATTCTGGTGTTTGACTTTTGTTGTGGATGATGATGATGCTGGGTTTTATATTTAATTTCGCGTTTTCAAATAATTGTTCAATCTATGTTTGATGGTGTATACGAACTGTGAAAGTGGTTCATGGGATGGAATTCCGATTATTTTATTTAAATGGACCGTTTTTATAAAAACTAGAATTTTTGATATTTTTCAAATAAATTAAGGAATTTTCTACCTTTGTGAAATTTCCTTTTTGCCACTAGTCCGGATTTTGGATCGTGACAAAACTATTATTTAGGACTTTTTCATCTTTAAGAAATTCTTGACCTTAAGAAGACATCCTTAATACTCATAAAAGTATTATTTTTGAAAAATATATTAAAAGGTCATTTTGCCCAAGCTAGTCCTATTCACGTTCTTTTCTCATCCATTTAACTGATTTCAATAGTAAAAAAAATGGTAATACCTTCGTTAACTTATTTTACTTCCTCTTTTATTTCTAATATAAACCCAAAGCCAAATAAGACTTTTTTTTTCCTTCTATTTGAATTTAGGACGTATTTTTTTCTTTTTATTTTTTTTTAATAAAAGAAATGTTACACGTTCCAAGGTTTGAAGTATTGTAGCCTAGGATATAGATGTGGCATGTGGTACAATGCCACATCTATATTGATATTCATTTATTGGTCTATTTTCCTACGTAACTTTGTTTCTTTTAATATTAAGTGAAAAAAGAATTGTATGTGATTCCAATCACGAAAAGCCATATGAGCTCGTGGAAATTCACAACCGGGTGAACAAGCTTTTCTAATGTTTGATACATTGAAAAATGTGAAAAATACGGATAACGATTTTGTCCATGTTTTAATCAGTCTACATTATGTTTTAGCTAATATAAATTGATTAAAATATGACATATAGGCCAAATGTGAACTAGACTAATTTTTCAAGAAGCTTACATCCAACCCGTGATATATATATATATATATATATATATATATATATATATATATATATATATAGGAGCTATAATCCGGTAGTTTATATATATATATATATGGTTGTTATTAGTTTCAATTTATTTACTTGTCTAATTTGTACCCTCGTACGATTCACTGGGCAAATATATGAATGGCAGAAAACAAAAAAACAATTTGCTCCTTGCACATTGTTTTTGGGCAACAAACTTAATTTAAGATAAGAGGAAAACGGAGTAATATTATTATAGAACTCTTGTTTTATTAATACATATCATGCAGTTGATACGGTTGGCCAAATAAGCACTGTTCTCTCTCACAACAGCCACATTATACAAAATCAACCTTTTAAAGCTGAATCATGTACTACAGCCACCGAGAAGATAGCCAACAGCAGCCTTTATTTTCCACCCCTTTGCATGTGTTACTTACTCAACACTGCTCCAGAAAAATATAACAAATAGATAGTCAATAAGGAAAATAAAAGAAGCTTAAAACAGTATTTTAAAACGAGTAATTTACGAATTAAGGTTATTAATTTATTAGAAGAGCTTACCTTCCGCAGTCAACAGTCTTGGAAATGGGAACGTTGATTTGAAGCTTGCATTTAGCAGGGAGCTGCTGGGCTGCGTCGTCCTTCAAGCTCGAGATTTTACTAGCGGCGTCCTTGACACATTGGCAGGCCGTTTGTCGGTCAGTCTTCGTGGGAGTGTTCTGTTTAATGCTCGACACGCCATTGCAGCACCCCTGAGAGGGCTCTGCGGTGCTGCCGGTCAGATAAGACACGCACGAAGAGAGTGCAACGTCAACCTGTTGGCATGTTATGGCCTGCCCTGGCTTGGCCATGAATGACACCATCATGGCTAGAACCAAAAGAGCTGCAGCAACTGAAGTACCCTTCTTCATGATTATCTTGTGTAGCTAAGAGAGTTGGCTTAGCTAGTTTAGATTGTGAGCTAAGTTGTTTGCTTTGTTTGGTTGTGTGGGAATGGTTTGAAGCTTTGAGCTAGTGGTGCATATTTATAGGTGGTCTATGCGGGATATGTCCAATATGAGGCGATGGATAATTAGTGTGAGCTAGCGGTTACGCAAACTTTAATAAACGCTCATCTTTAGTATTTGCTTTGTTACACTTAGTTAAGGTTCGAATGTCATTTGGCAGAGCCAGAAATAGTAAAGTGTACAGTTTTTTTTTAATTTATGAGTCCTTTTTCTCTCTTTTGTGATCGGTTCTGTTTTTTGATGACTCTATAACGTGGGTGGTGCTTCGTTTCAAGTAGATCAAGTTGAAATGGCGTTACAACTCGTACTGCTTTTTTTTATTATTATTTTTCAATTTCCTTGAAAAAAAAAAAAAAAGAGAAGATCAGGAGCTCTTTTTTTGTTTGTTTTCGCCCCAGTTTGATCTCCCCCGAAAATGATGATGTTTTACAAAAGAAAAACTTTGTTAGGGAAAGCATGGTTTCTGTGAACCTTGTCGTAGAAAGAAAGACGTGCGGTAGCAACGGTAAAAATTCTGGGTAATGACTAATATCTGTCAATGGCTAAAGCCAAAACGGCAACATTTAGTATATATCTTCAATCAGAGAAACTAAACTTGGAGGAGGATTTATTTATTATCGGTTTTTGGACCCTGCCATTTTCATGGTCGTACCCATTTTAGGCAACGACGTCTTCCCGAACGAGTTTCAGTTACCACTTATAAGTACTACTTCAAGGATTGAGGACCATGTGGTATAAGTATAGTTCAACCGCGTTTTAACTTTTAGTAGTATCCGGTGAGAAATTGAATTGTTTTATAATACATAGAAAAGCTCGATAGCAAGAGTATAAGGCTATCATAAGGGAGACGGATAAATTTTGCTCAGTTACATGTCATCTGAAAAAATGTAAAACTTAATAAGGAATCCCTAAACAGAGCTGAGTGGGGGTACCACTCAAAAATGATGACTAAAAGTTCCAAAGGAAAGACTCATCAGGTCTATAGACAGTATTTTGGATCTAGCTAAACTATGAAGTATGGCCATTTTTATAAAATGAAACCTTCCAACCAGGCGAAGTTGAAACCTCAAAATCTCATCAGTGAAGAAGACTGGCACTGTAATGACAGCGAATGGCGGCTTTTATCATAAATAGAACTGTTTTACAGATCACATTATTATGAAACAAGAATAATGTTACACGAGAAGATAACACGCTATTAGAAATATCGTCCAAAAAAATCTGCCTACTAAACACTCGGGTAGAGCTTATACCTATACTAGAAGGATAAATATTTATAATTACTACTTCCCCCTTTGCTTGGTTGTTTTTCCACTATACAACTGATGAACCTATAAATCTTCAATGGTCAGCTTTTAAAGCATCCTCTCAAAGATTCTTTCATGAAAAAATTCCAAGCTAACAAAGCTGCACCAACTGCAGGCTCCACCTAATGTTCATTCAAGAAAACACATAAAAAAGTTGGCATAAATTTTACAAATGAAAAATGTATCAAACGTACACAAGTGCATTCGCAGTTGATTGAACAATTATCACAGTTGCATAAGTGTATACGCCCTATCATGCATGTTCAGCAGAAGGTTTTCAGCTGTGTATATTTTATTAAGCTATAAATACCCAACGTTAGCACTATGCTATATCATTCTTTTATAGTTAGTTAAATCAAGAAATGGCTTAGTGTCTAGAGTCTACCCTACGTCCAACCCAAGTAGTGACCATTCTCTTTACATTATCCATAGTAATTTTTTCCTCTAAAGGAACTTAATCATGCAAATGCTTGAAATGGATTTCGATAGATAAAGCGCAAGTGTTGCATAATCAATTATAAGCAGTCACATTTCATACAAGACTATCAGAATAGAATAAGATATGCTTCACCTTAGGCCTAATTGCAACTGCCCCTGGGTAGTCCTTAATGATGCACTTTACAACTTCTTTTCCTATATCCCACCTCTTATTTGCTTCAAGGACACCACCAACCATGACAAGGGGAAAGGAGCCTTTTCCATCTGCAATAATATTACAAAAATCAGATCACTGAAAAATTCTGTACCAATTAAGGATGTCATTATATTTCCAAGTAACATAACAATCTTTAGTATGTGTGTGTGGGTGGGGGGATCAGGGAACATTAATAATACTCTACATGAATAAGGGATTTGCAGTTTTGCACAATGCATGAAGCATAAAAATTTGAAGTCCCCAATTAGAGTTTCCAATTCACCTACTACTGTACATGCATTAGGTGCTCGAGATGTATTGTCAAGTAAGTTGTACTTCCACCATACCCAAACCCAAATCCAAATCCAAACACGTTCAACTACATGCTGGATGCTGTGTAAAATAATTTCTCTTCTTGTTAGACTACCTGGATTTGACTATCTGAATCGATGCCTTGTTTGACCATGTATGATCTCATGCCTTTATAAAAAAACAATATGACTCGTAGAGAGTTTTTACATAATCTCAAGTTAGATCTGTATGCCACACCTTCTCCACACAAGTCAAGTCTTTGAACGACAGCTTTCACACTTGATGCCAACTCCTCAACAGAGTCATACAAAATTTTATTTGCAACCTCATCACCAACCTCTGCGCAAGATACAACAACTGGGACAAGTGCTGCAATCCGAGCCCATGATGGATCTGCATAGGTCCACCTAAATTCCAATATAAAAAAGTAGTTTTGGGCCGTGGCTCTTTAACACAAATATAAAATGCATAACAGTTTCTATTTACACTAAATATGTACTTGACTGAGTTCCCAAATACATCCTGTTTCATTGTTTCTCGAGGATGACTGGGAAAACACGTACAACACAAATTCATTTAAACAAAAACATATTCAAAACACCAATAAGAATCCATGAAAACATCGATAGAATGAATAACAAAACAAATAGAGTTGTATCCTCATCAAACTTCCAAATTTAATGCCAACCATGCAAAAAAGTGTATATAAACAAGGAAAAAGGTAAATGGAATTGAACAACAACAACAAGCACATTCATTCCATTGGAAATTTTACTCATCGGAATTTGAATTTACACGCACATAGCATGTGTTGACCTAGGCCATCCAAGGGATTGCTGACAAAAAGATTTAGTGATTGATGAATTGCCTTGTCATTTATATTCTCCAAAGTCGAAAAAGTGCATAAAACATTGGTTGCAGACTGTAAGACCTAAAACTAAATACAAATTTAACCACTTAAGTGACAATAAATAGTATATGTTTCAGATATATACCCAATTAGTTCATCCGGAGAAGAAAGATGAAGCGTTCGTAAAATACTAGACGTAAGCGTAGTATCCGAACCACGTCCATCATGGGCCTTTATAACTGCAGTTAATGCCTGTGCAGCTATTCCATATCCACTGAAAATACACAAAATTCTCTAAACCAAAATAACCAGAAAGAGGCAAAAATGGGAAAAATGAGGAATGCATAAAGATATTTAAAATCAAAACAGGTAGTTAAATATGGCTGATTGAATAACGCACTAGTCCAATGATGAAACAAAACATTTAGCCAACTGATTGAGTCAGACTATGAAATTTTCTTTTCTTTGTTCTAAAAGCGTGTTTGGACTAGAATTTCTACAGATTCGTCTTTTCTTCTCCATGTGAAGAAGTACTCCTTGCTTGGTAAAACTATAGAATGAGGGCTAGATTTAACGTGAATAGATGTAATGTTAATAATTGTTCCTCACAAATGTCAATCATTTGGATCTCTGATTGAGAAACATATGAAGTGTATATCCTATCTAAAAGAAAAATTGTATAACACATATAGATTACATGCTTTGGAAATAAACTACTACTCTCAGTCTGTCCTAAAATCCCTCTCCACAAGACGTATTCAACAATCGTATTAANATCTATATATACGTGTATATATATAGGTCTCAATCCAATGGGTATTTTTTTTTACCTATCAATAGGTATTTTTTTTAGCCGTTAAATCGTGATCTAACGGCTACCATAATTTGAGTAGTTAAAAAAATAATAATAAAAAAAATAACACATATAGATTACATGCTTTGGAAAAAAAACTACTACTCTCAGGCTGTCCTAAAATCCCTCTCCACAAGACGTATTCAACAATCGTATTAATATGTACTTATGAACACACACACACACATCTATATATACGTGTATATATATACGTCCCAATCCAATGGGTATTTTTTTTACCTATCAATAGGTATTTTTTTTAACCGTTAGATCGTGATCTAACGGTCACCATAATTTAAATAGTTAAAAAAAAATAATAATAAAAAAATACACATTATTTAATATTTTTGTCTCTCTACCTTTTATCATGAAAAGATGTGCGTGACCAATTTTAATTAGGCAAACCAATACTTGTAAATAGGTGAAAAAAAATGTATGTGTATATGTATGTATTACAGAGTTGAAATTCAAAATAAAGCTAAGGTCCTATACCTTCCCCAGTCACCTAAGACTGGACCAGCTCCGGCAGCCCTAGCTTCTCTGCCATCTTCTGTAAATCCATATGCAATGGTCCCTGTTCCAGCAATTAAAACACATCCATGAAGTTTTCCCATAGTTCCACTTGCCAAAGCAGCTACAGCATCATTCTGAACGTAGAGCCCAACATGGCTGGGGAAAATATCCCTGTTTATAACAACGACAGAACACATTAAAAGAAAAACAAGCAAAAAAAAAATATTGCTAACATGAAACTGTGTATTTTGATCTTGTTTCCAATAATTGGCTAGAAAATTGAAATCACTATGTCTAACGCAAGAACAGTCAGAGAATGTATGGATGCAGTTATTTAACTTAGAAATTACACCACCAAAGCTAGTAAAATCACGCCACCTAAATTTCATAACAGTGCCTTTTGTCGCTCAATGACCCCAAAGTAAAACATTCCCATTAGACACTGTGTTGCCATTGACAAATTTCACTGCCTGTGCCTAAAGCAAGAACAGTCAGAGAATATATGGATGCAATTATTTAACTTAGAATTACATCACCAAAAGCTAGTACACTCAAGCCACCTAATATCATAACTGTGCTTTTTGTCGCTCAATGACCCCAAAGTAAAACATTTCCATTAGACACCCACGAGCGGTAGCTCGTGTCTTATGAGAAGCAAGAGAAGTGGGGCTCGATCCCCACCCTCCTCCCCCCTCCCTGCTAACTTGCATCAATTGTATCGGGAAAAAAAAAAAAACCATTCCCATCAGACAGTTTTACCAGTGACAAATTTCACTGCTTGCCAGAAATTCTAATACAATGCTACCTACTAGTCTACCAACTGATACATGTTGCTAGAGTTGCTGTAGCTTCAGTCCACACAATGTTTAGGCTCTCCAAAGTATACGAATCCCGAAATGCAACTACAAAGAAGGAGCAATATAGAGAGGAACAAGGGAACCACACAATATCGAACAAGGAGGTAACAAGTGACCACAAAAAGAGATAATGACAATACTAAAACTAGAATTAATTTGCAAATAGAACAGTCTACCCAATAAAGAACTTCTATAAAAATTGAGGGAAAGCAATAGAAGAACTAGTATATTTCCCTCACCAGTGCAAGTCTATTTAGGTAAATCACGGAGGAAAAAAAAAAAGCCAAAACTTTGGCAAAAAGTATAGGATTGAAGGATAGAGGCATGTTTGTATGACATTCTTGATTTTAGGAGCCAATGAGGGACAAGGAGAAGGTTCAGTCATTCTGCATACATAGTTAAAACGGCCAAACAAGAACATCTAATAGTACCTAAGCCAATCTAGTATTCTTTGCTGATCAGTTGGATGGTTAACACCAGAAACAGCAAGACAAACAGCTCGAACCGCTGACCGGTTTGAACCCGACTTCATAAGCGCCTCTGCCATAACTTGCTCCAACGTCTCCCTGGCAGCAGCTTCTAGAACGAGAAGTAAACACATAAATAGTACCATTACCACAAAAGTTGATCTTTTAACACCTTCAAAAATTATTCTATTCCAAGTAATAGTTGACACAAATTTATGAGACCAAAACCATTATTTATGACAAACATTTTGCCGAGTACCCAAATATGGGAATTTTGACAAGAGCAAAGTGAAATTACCACCAACGCTATTGTGGTTGGAGCAGCCGGCGACGGCGCGTGCGAGCACGTGAGGCCGGTCAGGAAGTGGGTCTGAGAAGGGGATCACCGGCATACAAATGCAGACGGTGGAAGTTGTGCCACCGTCCAAGCCCAAGATGACGTCACTGGCGCCCAAAGCCACTGGCATTTGGTGCTCAAAATCCCAAATTTCGCCATTTCTGTACCTCTTCATATCAACAAAAAAATAAAAAAACACAGATATTATATGCTCGCCCAAAAAACCCACCTCCAATAACAAAAGAGCCTCCTCTCTCTCTAGAAAATTTTAGAAGAGAGAGAAAGAGAGAATTGGTAGCGAGAGTCAATGAGATAAAAGGAATTGAGTATTGGTATTTGGATTAGTTTTGATTTGAAGGAATAGAAATATGGAGAGTAGCACTTAAGTTGTATTCGATGAGATTTTAATATAAGTAATCGGTTTTATTTTATTTTAATAATGTTTTTGGAGGGGTTTTGGGTAGGAGTTTGTAGGATCCGGACGGCTAATGGGCCAAGTGGTTGTGGTCGGACTTGGACTCTTGTGCTTCATATTTATAATGTCGTATTTTTTTTCCTTAGTAAGATACAACAATGTACTACATAAAAACTATGAAATAAAATACTAAATAAATATAAGATAAAGTCTTTGATTTGATTTTGCATTAGAGTTTTGAGCTTTGAATCAGAATATGTACCATCCGGTTGAGATTAGACTCTTACAATTGAGTTCTAAAAGTTATAGAACAAAACAACGTTGGGGAAGCGATGTTGCTGTAAGTTTTAATGTGATTTTTTTTTTTCCAGCAGTGCATGTTTTCTCATTAGAAGATCAAATGAGTAAGATTTTCCTCTTTTACAAAGTCTCATTAAATATAAAGATGTACTTCTTTTCACTAGTCATTTTGTACTGTAATTTAAACTCAAGTGGTACAAGGGCTTGGGTTCGACTTTGTTAAGAGACATGAATTGGATTCGGAAATGAATGAGGAAAAGACTCCTAACTATAAACGGTGAAATGGCTTGGATTCAAGAATAATTTAATAAAAAAAATTGTTTTCGGGAACGTGGTATGTAACAAATTTTCCTTGTTACTGATTAAATTTTTCCAAGAATATCTTGGTGGCATGGTTAATACTAATGTAATTCCATTGAATTATTTAAAAGAAAACATTAGCAAAAGATAATTAAAATACTGATAAGTCTGATATGATTTCTTCTTCATATAAAACAAGGATGATTATTCTTTGTTTAATCATACTATTAAACTCAACTTTGAATTGGCACTTAATTTAGAATGATTATTATTTCTCTTTCAACAGAACTTCAAGAAAGAGGGAATCAATCTATTAAAAAAATCAAAATATTTGACAAAACCTCAAAAGAGAGGGATCAATCAATTATTAATTCATGTTATTATTAGTAAAAGCAAGGAACTTCGGAATCAAAATATCTCCAACTTCATATTCCTAAACATCTTAAAAGTTCAGATAGGTTTTTTGAAAAAAAAAAATAAGAGACACTCTAAACTGCAAGTTACCAAACGTGGGATAATTCTACCCCAAAAAAAAAAAAAAAAAAAAAAGCGTATTTACAATGTAATTTGTGTATTACCAAAAGCCTAATAACATGCCACAAATTGACATTTGAGAGTACCTTACTCGCTCCAATTGTCATTTGTCAGGTTCGTTGTTAATGGTAAGGAATAGGCCATAACCAAATGGAATCCAGCCAATGCAGAAAAGGTCTAAAATTGCTAAACAAACTGACAAAACAAGTAAAACAATTAGTGCAAGGGAAAATGATGCAATTTGCTAATCAACAACGACAAGGTATGTTTAATATTGGGTTGTTTTTCACATTTCTGCTACCCATACTATTCGGAATGTTTATTTATTTTTAATTCGGCCATGAAGACGGTTTTTGGGAGGAGAAAGTTCATGTTCAACCAACTTCTCTAATCTATAACCACAATAACAAGCAACAAACCAAACTTTTGGGCTTTTAGCATAGAAGCAGAGAAAAATATTGGCTTAGGCTTTTTCACACTATGTTCTTTTTTCTTTTTTTTTTTTTTTGGCTAGATTTCACACTATGTTCTAGTTCTAGAGTCCATGACTTCGAATGAGGACACCTAAATTAAGCATTTTTCTTTGTCTTGGCTCGAACATTATACGTCATCAGGCTTGAAGCATGTTAAAGAACAAGATATTAAAATAATGGGATAAGGTAATAGTAGATGGCAACAAGTACAAGCCAATAAACAGACGACAAATTCTTTTGCTGAGAAAAAGATTACTATATTAGCGTCCATCTTATTGGGTCTCAATACAAATCCACAAAGTCTAAAATCATGCAATACAAAATAGATGATATTTTTTCACCTCCTATTGATGTTTTTTTTTTTTTTTTTGAACATCCCGAATTACTTAAATACAAGTTGGATTATAACCCAACAAACATAGAGAATGTGATTTTATTTTTCAACAGGTAATGATTTTGAACTCTGATAGTAACAAGTTAACAACATCAACTACCATAAAATTTGTCGGACCATCTTGTAACTCTTCAACATAATACGATAAATAACAATTTTTATTATCATACAAAATGGGAAAATGATAGTTTATTTTAACAAATAAGCCAAAAATGTTGACTCTTATAAGGAATACATAAAGACATCAGGAAACTACATGTTAGAATCCCATGTTGAGTACAACACAAGATTGAAGACAAATAACGTCACAAAAGATAATTCATTTGTACGAGTATCGCTCTTTACATCATCATTATCATTAATTTATCCACCGTGTCTAAACAGTAGATACAGAATGTACTAGTATTCAACATTTGTCATAAATCGAATGGAGTACTTCGTACCATCAAACTAGGCAAACATTCTTTTTTGGCCTCAATGTGCTTAGATTTGTTTACTTACTATGTACAAACAAACAAGAAAACAGCTTGACCACATGACCTAAACCGATCTGCTAAGATGTTAAAAGAAAACAGCTTCATCCGGGTTTTATCAGAGTTTGAAAGCCAGCAACTCAATATCAAAAGATACACAAGTCTTGTTACTTTTCATCCTCGCATTGAAAAGAGCCTCTTAGAAAGCAGAGCATCTATCTCAAAAGCCAATGCTAAGAATCTAGTTCCAATTGTATTTACAAACCGATATCCAAACAAACGTTAAAACTTGACAAAATCTTGATCTCTGCTTTACTGAGAATCCTCCAAACCTTTTACGTTTAAATAGGAATAAGAAATGTTTCAGAATCGATTTACCCTGATACCACGGAAAACCAATATAAATTCATTTCTGTTGAATTCCTGTCCAAGTATTCTATCTCAGTTGTATACCAATTCAAGAACAGCCCTTTAGTTTGTAGTGCAAGTCCAAGAACGACCATACCCTCATGCAGGGATGAATTCAGAACTGGCCAGTGAAACACTGCTCGGGTGCTGCATCATTTGATCGACAAATGAAATTCTAGGCCACCTTTTTATGCTGCAACAAAATCCAGTAAGCATCCATTCAACAAGTTATGGTCCAAAAATTTTCAGATGTCAGTCCAGATAGTTTGGTACAATGGTATAATTGAAAAGTGAATCAGGCAGGAAACACTTTTCGAACAGCATTATGGAAGTGAAGTTGGTACTTGGTACAAGAATAAAGTTTTATGCATCATCTTCATAAAGGAAACAAGTAGGACAAGAGAAATTTTATTGCAGAAGGATCACTATGAACGAGAAAGAAACTTCTCCGACGCTAATAATGATGACCCTACTCCTGATGAACAACGAGAATGTAGGGTGAAGACAAAATGAGGAAACAAAAGAAGGGAGTGAGGCTGCTTCGAATCTAAAAATCAAGATTCAAGAAAGAGCGCATCAATGTTCCGCTTTCCTTCCGGGCCCTTGTACCACGATGACACATAATCGCCATAAACAACTTCCCGAAACCGAGGAACAGCATTGCTGAGAAGTTGAGGAGCAGGGGATATCTTTACTTCCTTGGCTGGATCATGGAATGTAGCAACTGAGAGCCGTGCTCGAGAGGCATTAGTAATGGCCCTATGTTGAGCACTTCGGTACTTTCCATTGGTGATAATCTGCAGGCAAGGGAATCTGCTATCAGGAACTAAAATAATATCACAACAGTTCATTTTCTCCAAGATAACTTATCTGGAAAGAAGATTATATAGACTTTATATTAGCTTACTTTCACTTCTTACAAGCCCCAAAGAAAGGGCCAACCTTAAAAAACAACCATAACCAGACCATGAATTGAAAGCATCTTCTCTTGGTTTATGGCGTACCAATCAGTGAAGTTTTAACCAGATGGGCAGGTAGTAGTGAAAAAATAGCATCAATAGTAATAGAATTAGAAATCAATCAAACCAATACAATTATACATAAAAAAAAGGTCTGGTTGCTTGGTCTTAGTGTCCCTCCACAACCAAGTTTTTCTCCAACCAAAACCTTATACCATAGTTCTTAGAATAGCAAATCAAAACTCGTACTCTATAGCATAAATGCGGAGAAATCATTGAGAGCTTAAAAGAAAAAATTCATTCAATAAGGTCTTCCCTAACAAACTAAACTTCACTGCCTTACTGGGGTCTTTACCAATCAATAACCCAAAACACAGAGTGTTGGTATCAACAAAGACTCGAAACTTTTCTTCATCACGAAACTAATACCCATTTCTATTCATCATTTTCACTCAAAATTTATTCACCAAAATCCCAAGTAAAAGAACTGGTACTGTCTGTATAAAAACCAGAAAGCACCTACCTCAGTTTGGTCGGCCAAAAGAACGAGAATGGCATCATCACTCAAAGGCTGAACCCTGACCCACTCACCATCTTTCAGGACATCAAGTCCTCCCACGTCATCTTGAATGAGCAGCGTTATCGCCCCCATATCCGAATGCTCCTGCAAGCCCAAAGTCAGCTCCGGCTGAGGACACGGCGGGTAGTAGCTAATCGTAATGTTCTGGTAGAATTCTCCCACGGCGGCTTCAATACACCTCGTCGGAAGCCCTAGGCTCTCGGAGACCAGTCCGAGCAGCTCGCTCGCCAGCGACCCCAGTCGATCGGCATACTCCGCCACCACCGCCCGGTAATCGGCCGGGAAGTGGGGCCACCGGGAAGGGTTCCGGCGAGAGATGGGGAGAGTATGATGGTTGAAGTAGTCCCTCCAGTCCAGAACGGTGTCGTCTCGCTCCAGCATTCGGCTGCCATAGCCCTCCGAGACCGAGGAGGTGGGATCGCTCGAGTAGTCGAGCTTTTCGGCAACGGAGGTGTCGTTGAAGAAGGTCAGCCCCACGCGCTTCACGCGCCGCAGCAAGTCGGTGGGGATCCCGTGCCCGGTGACGTGGAAGGCGCCCCAGTCACTGCAGGCCCGCCCGACTGCGCCCCGGACTGAGTCTCGTTGGGCCGGGTCCGACCCGAATAGGTCGATGACGGGGATTGTGTTGGGGGAAAATGGAGAGGAGTGTTTAGGTCGGTGGTGGGGAGGTTGGATGTACTGGGGAGGGACTAGGGTTACACCGGATTGGGTCAGGCTTTGGACTCTAATGGGCTCGCCGGCGACTTCCATTGGTTTGGGCCAGACTCGAGACTGTTCGCAGTGACGGTGGCGGTATTGTGGTCGACGAAGGAAGACCGAATTCGAAAATATTAGCCTGACCAAGGAAGAAAAAATATGAATTCAATTATTTTAGATAAAACAAAATGAATTAAAAAGTAAAGTCATAAGTTAGAATTAAACAAATTTATTTAGAAATGAAGTCTTTTATTAGATATAATTGTAATAAAGTTACGAAGTATACACTTGCACATGATTTTCTGTCACAAAATTTTAATAGTAGTTCCCCTTTGATATAAAAAAATGTAGTAGAAATTATGTTGAATATACCCTAAAAGTTGGTTATTTACGAGTATACAACTCATTTAATAATTGTTGAAAAAATATGATTATATTTTTTTAAAATGACTTAATTATCCTCAAATTATTTCATTGAGCTATTTCAGACTTAGAAATTCCACTCTTATATTTTCTTATTCTTTTTCACTTTTTATTCATCTAAGCTTTCTCAATCTTCAATCATTCTCTTATTCTTTCTTATTCTTTGTCTTTTTCTATTCGTCTAGGCTTTCTCAATCTTCAATTGTCTTTTTCTCTTTTTCTGGAAAAAATAAACTAAATCTGTATTTATAAAAACTCATATAAAAGTAATGAAAATCAAAACTAAAAAGAAAAGGACATCTTATGAAATGCATCAAAAACAATGAGGGAATATTCAAATGAATAAGCGATTTTTATGTTTTAAAGTTATGAGTATTGTTTAAACTTTTTATGTTTTAAAGTTATGAGTATTGTTTAAAATAGTTTAGGTATGAATATTTATGTCTTTTGAGGTTGATTTGCATCAAATAAATTGAATTTAGGCCAATTTTCGAGAAATTATTCCGATTTAGGTAAATCCCTCAACGATCATCATATTTTTCGATGTAATTCGACTAATTTTTGTAGGAAAATTTTAAAATTGAAATCTTCGATGAATTTTGATGCGATTTCAATGCTTATTCGTTCATCAAGTATTTTTGACCCATTTCGATGTGATTTATAATTCGATTATATTTTAGGCTATGTTTGGTAGAGAGGAAAGAAAATAGAAGAGAATGAAAAATTAGGAGGAAAAGAAAATGTATAAGATAGAAAGAAAAGTATATTTCCTCTATTATTGTTTAGTATATAGAATGAAAAGAAAACTAGTATATTTTAAAATGACTATTTTGCTATTTTTATTAAAATTTTAAAAGTAGTATACAAAATTAATTTGGTAATTTATTTTAAAACACGAGTAAAAAAATTTTATTCCTTATTTTCTCTTAATTTTTGGGAGGAAAATATTTGAGTGGGTCCCACCACTTTTTTCCCTTCCCTTCCCTTTTCTCTTCTTCCAAACAACCAAAATATTTATTTCCCTCTATTTTTCCATCAAAACTTTTCTTTTCTCTCCTTTTTCCTTCCGACCAAACATAGCTTTAGGGTAAGAAATTAAAACTGACTTCAATGAATTTCGACGATGTGTATTAAAATTCGATGTTTTTCGATACTAATTCGACGTAGATGTAATTTGCATTTTTTTGAAATATTTCGATGGGCATCGAGTTGGTGTCGAATTTTTTTTTTTTTTGATGTTATTCGATACAAGTTCGATGGAGATCAGTATTTTTGGAATTTTATTTTTATTCCTTCATATTTTGAGTTATTTTTCTTTTAAATTAATCTTTTTACCTATTGTAGATTATTCACGTGTCAATATCATAATGATATACAAGGGGAATTGGAAATATAGTGAGGAGAAAGATCGTTGGCTTTTTAATGGAAAAAGAAAAGTAAGGGAATAGTGTTTCAAAGAATATTAGTTAAGTAAGTCTTGTGGATCATTTATATGAGGTTATTGGTGCAGAGAAAAGTTATTTTGATTTAGAATTCAAAGTTCTTTACAAGATAAATAGTGTTGTGCTTTCATCAACAATCCTTATCAATGATGTCGATGTCGAATTTTGGCTTGATGAGTATTCTATCTCCTTTCAGTATCATACACCTTTGTGTGTAAACATTATAGAAAGGTGTCATCCAAATATTGTGACTTATGGGTACAATCAAATACAATCATGTGTGTCTGAAACAGCGAAGGAGTAAAATGAAGATCATCACACCAAATCTATATGATCCGAGTCCATGTTATCTGGTAAAACTCACTAATAGTCAAGTTCCAGTAATTTGTATTGTAGTAAATAATTATAGTGAGATACATGAGCAGTTGAATGATTAGGGAGAAGATATCATGCATCCAGGAGAGGCAATGACTTTTTATGGTAAAAAGATAAACTTGAACTCTAATGACGATCACTGGATGTTAGATGATGCTTATAATAATGATAGTTATGGCACTATGTCCCAATTGATATATAGAGAGAAGGTTGGTATTACACGTAGGAAACAAAAATTACAAGTTGTTAGACCAGAACGAGTAGAGGTAAGTAAAGAAACTAAGACACCTAGTACTTCAAGTAGTCATATGCGAAAAGTCACAATATTGGAACATGAGCGAAAATGGAGCAATCCAATATTTTGTGATGAAGATGTGTCAAAAAGTGAGAATGCCACTATTGACTCAAGTTTTCTTTTATCATTTGGTGCTAGGATAGGGACAATAAAGGTGAGTCAATTATTTGAAAAATAAACTTGAATTGAAGATTGTGCATTTACTTGCAATACAAATTTTTTTGAATTCATCGTGAAAAAGTCAGAGAAAGATATATAGCATGTAACCTGTATAGATGACAAATGTTGTTGGCGCTTAAGATATAGAAAGAGAAATCTGATATATTTGAGATACGTATTTATGTCTCTACTCACAAATGTACATTGGCAGTAAGGCACAAAGACAATTGCTAAGCGGCACTATGGCTTGTTAGATAATGCATTAAGAAAAAATTCACTGATAACAAACCTAATTATCTGCCTCATCGAATAATGGAAGATTTTTATGTTAAATATGGAATTATACTAAGGCTTGGAGGTGTAGGGAAAAAGCCTTTAGATACGTTAGAAGGAAACCCGAAGCATCATATTAATAGTTGCTGTCATTTTTGTATATGTTGGAGAAGAAGAATAAAGGAACAATTACTTATTTAGAGACTGATGATGTAGGCCGTTTAAAGTATTTTTTTTTCTTTTCTTTAGGGGTGTGCATTAGAGGATTAAGAGCCACATGTCGTTCGGTGTTTTGTGTAGATAGGACTTTTATTAAGAATAAGATTGGAGGGACGATGTTATGTACTATTGCTCTAGATGCCAACAATTAGTTATATCCAATGGCTATTACTATTGTAGATTCAGAGAATAACGATTCTTGAATGTATTTTATGTTGAAGCTAAGAGAAGCCATAGGATATATTCAGAATTTGGTATTTGTATCTGATAGACATACAAGTATTACAAATATCTTATCTATGAAATTCTCAGAAGCACATCATGGAGTATGTATATATCATGTTAGTATGAATATAATGGCTAAGTTTAAAACCGATCAGTATCATGAAGAATATTTTTTGGCAGCAAAATCTTACCGGATGGCTAATTTTAATCATCATTTTCAGAGGATAAAGGTTAAGGATCCCACGATTGCATAGTATTTAGAAGAAATTAGTGTCGAGAAACATAGTCGGACATTCTTTCCTAGAATCCAGTACAATATAATGATAAGTAACTTTGCTGAAAGTATGAACAGTAAAACCAGAGAGGCACAAAAATGGCCTATTATTATAAATTTAGCAGAGTTTTTCATATTCACGCTACAAACTTGATTATGAGAACGAAGGGGGAGGGCAGAGGAGTGTGATAGTCTTCTAACAATGGACATAGAAAATTATTTGAGAGAGCTGTCTGAAGAAGCCAAAACAATGATAGTTCATCAACTCAGCAATTTTGAGTTTTATGTACAAGATGGTAAACAGGACAATGAAGTTAATCTACAGACAAAAACATATACGTGCAGAGAATTTGACCTAACTGATCTATCTTATGCCCATGCATTGGCTGCTGCCCATGAGCGAAATGTAGACCCCTACACTTTATGTTCTAGATTTTATACAACAAAGATATAGTTGAACTTATATGCTGAAATAATATATCCATTGGGATAAGAAAATGATTGGGTTGTACCGGATGACATAAGCATCGAATGGCCAATCCTCCAGCATATAAGCCTAAGTTAGGTCATCCAAAAACCAAGAGAAGGCTGTCAAAAGTGAAAAAAAAAAAAAAAAATCCATTGTCGGTGTAGTCGATTCGGAGGATGAGGACATATCTAAGTAAATTGTAAACACATAATGCCTATACCGTCAACTACAAATACGTCTAGGTTGAAGGTCGTGTAATAAGCCAATCAAGTATTTGAAAGAAACAAAAATAAAATTTAGTAACATTACACTCTGCTTTGATATCTCTATATACAGATGATGAGATTCTTGTATATTTAGGGAAAGTAATGTACACTCCACTTTTATTTTTTGTTATGAACCATAAGATGGATAAACTCAAGAGACAAATTTAGATGCCTCTCCTTGAGTTTCATAGGCATATACTGTTTATAAGCATATACTTGTGGAGTGCACTATGTACAATATGTGTGTATGAAATTTATAGAAATGCATCTTAATCAATGTCATGAGTTTATCTATCTTATGGTTAATGGCAAGAAATAGAAGTGGAGAATACGTCGCTTTACCTGAACATGTACGAATCTCCTCATCTGTATATAGGTTATTAATGCATACTATAGAGTTAGTAGATTGTCATAATTCTTGTTGGTTATTAAATTTATTGTAATGTTATATTTGTTGGTGTCGAATTATACATCAAACGGTTGTAACGTTGTATTTGTTGTAATGTTATAAAGTTTACTATGATCATTTTTCGTTGGTAACTGATCACTCTATTATGTGTAAGTGAAACCATATTAATAATACTCGAAATTATTATTTGATTGTGTGTTTGTTGTAATGTTAAATTTCATTTGGTTTTATACTTGTCGATGTGCTCGTGTTGTCATCGAAACGACATCAAAATTATATCGAATTATATCGAATGATGTACTACAGATATAACTAATATCAAAATTATATCGAATTCCATCGAATATATATCGAAATGCATCCAAATATAGGCATTGAATCATATCAATTGGCATCGAATAAAGTCAACGTATGAATGTTTATATGCTTTCGTACTGGTCGATATGCTTGTGTTGTCATAAAAAAGCCATCAAAATAATGTTGAAATGCATCGAATGACATACTTCGGATATTACTAATATCAAAATTATATCGAATATATATCAAGATGTATCGAAATATATGTATCGAATCACATCAATTGGCATCGAATAACTTGATGTACGGATGTTCTTATGGTTTCGTATTGGTAGTTGCATTGTCATCGAAACAATATTGAACTCATGTCGAAATCCATCGAATCTTTTACACAGACATACTACAGACTTTACTGTAGACTACAGACTCTACTATCAAATTCCATCGAATATTTAATCGAAATGCATCGAATTTAATCGAAAAGAAACGAAATATTCGACTATGGCTATATGTGATAAATAGTTTTCTGACCAGCTGATTAATTACATTAAATTAAAGAGCATAATTACTAATAATTTTATAAATCCATACACAAAAGTAGTTTGAAATACATCATTCAAGGTTCTAAATTATGATACCATAAATCTACACATAATTTCTCTCTAAAAAATTTTATCTTCTCATCTACAACTGAGTCAAGAGATTAGGCAGTAAGAAGACACTCCCTGCTGCATATTGTAAATGGAAATTCATTTTTATTCAAACATAAATATAACATTATTATATTACTTTTTTTTTTTTCATTCTGTGGCAAGATATCAAGGCCAAATATTTGAAAGAAAAAAAGGTGAGGCCTATTTTATGGGCTGAGATGTAATTCTTGACAGTGATTGAACCCACCCACTCGGAGAAGGAGATATGGCAACATCGTGCACTATGGTCTGATGGTCACTTCAAAATTCTTCTTGGTAACTACAGTGACATCTGAATCATACATACTGATCATCCACAAACTAAAAAAGATTTGTAATAGAACCCAATGGTTACTATTAATATGTATTGGGGAATATAATAGCTCGCACTGTGCCCATAGACTCTTACATGTGTTTACATCACCAATCATATAGTTTAGAAAATATTCATAAAAAATAAAGCTACTCTTAGTCCTAGTACTTTTAAATCTCTCCCAATGACCTCTCATAAACTAGTCTAAATTAGAATCTACAATTGATGTTTTTTCCCCATATGTCTTAGGAAAAAATCACAGTCATTCTCGGATTAGTAGGAAAGTAGCATCAATATACTGTAAAATCAAAATAAAAATTGATTCGTAGGAATATATATGAGTATAAATTAAAAAAAAAATACATATTTATATAGTCGGTTTAATAGACTTATATTGCCATCAAGCTATATGCCAACAGACTTTAACTTTACAAACCAGGAGATGTCTACATTACACACCCCAATATCAATGGTCATGTCCTACTAAGCCATCTGGAAAAGTTTATATACTGTGACAGATCATATGAACCAAGTGATTTCGGGACACAAGGATCATTGCCCTTATATTTCCTCCCTGATGGATTTATGAAGTCCCAATATCTAACATTCCTAACCCGCCTTCTCTTGTATTTCTTCTTTGCTGACTCTGATAGTTCAATAATATTAATTGGTGACGTCAAATTGCCTGTTGTCTCATCTCGAGGAGGGGTGTGATAAACTTATAACGTAGTCGATCGAGCACTCCTATAAGAACCAGGTATAATGTTGTCATTTGATTTCGTTATCTCAGGCTCGTCTTTTCTTTTAACCAAAGTGATCAACAACTTCATCATCTCCCCTTGCTGTTGCTTAATCTCTATCTGGTTTTGCTTAATCTCTAACTGAGTGGCCTTTAGCTCATCAACATCGGTCTGCAATTTTTTCAAACTAAAAGCCAAGGTCTTTAACTCTGGATTTTTATCTTCAACCTTTGGCTCGTAAGAGAAAAAAATACTGGCCAACTTCACCGTCTTGTCAGTAGGCTTTGCCTCTTTTAGATGCTCTTCATTTGCATCCAACTGAGTCATCAGTTTCATCCAACTGAGTCATCAGTTTCATGACCAAGATCTCCAACTGAGTCATCAGTTTCATCCAACTGAGTCATCAGTTTCATGACCAACTTTGGGACGTGTATAGAGGTCAAGATGCTACCATGGAAATCCTTCTCCTTTACTTAGGGTCCAAAATAGCTTTAATAGTAATCTGCAGAAAATAAATCAAATAAGTTCATCAAAAAATTTAACTAAGTACAAACAATTATAGAAAAAACATAGTAAATAATAGAAATTTATGATATATTTTTTTAAAAAAGTATAGTTTATAAATTGCAAAAAAACACTTAGTTTCTTTTGATTACAGATCTTTCCTACATCAGATATACTAGGTATCTTATTGGATGTCCAACACAACATTCTCGAGAATTTCATACCAACGTTAGTAGTGTATACTATGCCCAATGTAGGTACTGCCTCGTATGCCTAATACTGCAAGGTTATGCTAAACCCGTACACTGTGTGCTTATATTCCGCAAGCTTCTTCTCTACCACTAGCTTTAAGTATTGTTTTCTATTATGATCCATATTTTTCCTTTCTACTAACGTTGGCCATAGTATACATATTCTTCCTACATCAGATATACTAGGTATCTTATTGGATGTCCAACACAACATTCTCGAGAATTTCATACCAAAGTTAGTAGTGTATACTATGCCTAATGTAGGTACTGCCTCATATACCTAATACTGTAAGGCTATACTAAACTCGTACACTGTGTGCTTACATCCGCAAGCTTCTTCTCTATCACTAGTTTTAAGTATTGTTTTCTATTATGATCCATATTCTTGTTAAGACTGGCCATGGTCTTGTGAAAAGATATATGACCACAAGAAAATTAGAAAAATTCGTCCTCATTCTCAACGTAAGATAGAATGTCTAAATCTATCTTCTTAGTAGACTCTCCTATAAGTAACAAACTATCAACCAAATAGCATAAGCCCAACTTCCATGCATCTTCTATGTCCCCATAGTTGAGGAACGCAGCCTCTAACTCTCCATTCCTAACAACATTTGAATTATTTATATATTTCTCCACAAGTCTCTTACTTCCACTTATGGTCTTTAGCTTAGTTTCATCTGGATATTTTCCGAAATTTAACCCCGTTATAGAGTAAACTCACAAAGTCTAATCTAATGTGTTTACCACTAATATCAAAATAGATCTCCCTCATATCATCTAGAGACTCAACCTTCCTAAGTGGAAGTTGATGAATAAGCACCCCAGAAAACTATATTGGAGGTGCCTTAAAAAATTGTTTGAAATGACATTTTTTGGCCATTTCCATCAAGTCCAATGCCATAAAACATTCCTTGATTTTTAGTATAACCGGGCTACTACGAAACTCTCCTAATATAGTGTTATTCGAATGGTACAATTAACTTCGATATCTAAAATAGTATGAAAAATCAATTAGCTTATCCATAGAATAATATTGAATATACTTGAAAACAATCGAAAAATCATCTAAAATAATAATCGAAATAGCATCGAATATAATCGAAATAATATCTAACATTATTATCGAAATAGCATCGAATATAATCGAAACAGTCATATACACAAGGCAACGAAACAATCAAAAATATTCAAATACATCAAACTACCGTCGAATATCATCGAATTAAACCCATTTAACGAATGCATCGAAATCAAGTCGAATACAATCGAATAGCATCGAATTATACCCAATTGTCAAATGCATCAAAATACTAATGAATATAATCGAATATCATTGAACTATTTAATATACAATGTATATCAAAAATTGATCGAATACAATTGAACAATATCGAATTATCTTAAAATATTGAAGACATCGAATTCAACTTGAATGAAATCGAAACCCATCGAATTGATGACTATATACATCAAAATATAATCGAATACTCTCGAAAAGTATCGAAATTTATTGCAGGCTTTTCAACTGCCCATTTAGAATCTAATCGAAATCTTAGCCAATACAAATTACCAAATGTTCATCAAAACGAATAGAAATTAATCGAAATCAGTCGAATCATTTTGAAAACGCAATTGAATGGGATTGAATTGAAATCTACTAATCAGTTCAATCTTGATTTGACACTCAAATCATCAATTTCGAGTTATAGATTCTATACATTATCTACACAAAACAAACTCTAAAATTCTAATGTGTTAAACAATGAGAAAGAATCGAAATGTAGCTGGACTTTGCTATGTTATGTACACAATTATCGACGAGTAAAAGAGAGAGAGAGAGAGAGCAGAGAAGCTTCCATAGTAAATGAGGAAGAGAAGAAAACGATCGCCGGAGAACGAGTGAGCGAGAAAGAGATTGTTCTTTTTTTCTTTTTCTTTTATTTATTTTTTTTAAAATCAAATAACTAAAACTATACTTTTAGGGGTATTTTGATCAAAGAGTCATATTTTTTGAACAATTATTGGGTGAGTCATATGCTTGTAAATAGCCTGCATTTGGGACATATTTAATAAAATTTCTCAAATGTAGTAGGGTGTTCATGGTAATCAAAAACGCCCATTCGTGAACTAAATTGTATGTGTAGTTTGATTAATATATCAAATTGTTTTGTATTAGTTCACTCAAATCAGTTAGGTCGCATTTATATTNAGAGTAATCTTAATATAATTCAAATATTTAAACCAAAAATAATATATTTAAAGCTTACAATTAAATCAAAAGTTCTAATCATTTTAAACTTATATTAAATCTAAATTGAAATGTAAAAAGCAATCTTAAAGTTTATAATATCTTAAATAAATTACAATACAACTATAAATTATAAGTACGATAGCTTATTAATAATAATACATGCTATAATAATAATAAAAACTTCAAATTTTAAGTTAAAAAGCTGCGAGAACAAACTTATATTACACATATATTAAAAAAAAAATTACACATAAGTACATATTTCAATTAAAAACAACAAAATAAGTAAACATTACAATATAAATATATATATATAATTATTTATAAAACTAATTTATCTAGACAGTTTGATTTGGAATCGAGCATATATTTTCTAATCCGTAAACCAAACAAATCTAAACTGTTTGATTTGTTATTTTTTCAATCTGTCATTGGAAATGAATTGGTATGAATTGACCGATTTACATGATTTGACGGTTATTTTAAGCACCTTTAAAATGTAGTTAAACTCACGTCAAATAATTTGATACAAATTTTGATATATAAAATGAATATCCCTAACATTTATTTTTCCACAAATTTCCGACTATAATTATGAGAAAATTATCTTATAAAAATATGTAAAGTTTTCTTTGGTAATAATGAATATAGATGGATAAATTTAGTAATTACATTTTCGCATCCCTTAACGGTGATCAAACCGGCAAGTAACACAATTAACAGTACAAATCAAAAGCTGTTATTCCACGAATAAAAAGGCGTTATAAACCAAGTAAGGAAACGACTGTAAACTAAGAAAAATAGGCATGGCATCACACTCCATAGCCGAGACCGTGTAAAGCAGCCAACTGGAGACCAGACCCTCCCAAATAGCAGATGGTTCACCACCATTATCAACTGATAAGGAACCAGGTAGCTTCTTAAGGGCTGCAAGCACTGTGTCTGCATCATCCCAAAACAAACCCCCACTCCAATAAAACTCTCCCCAACTCGTACTAAAGCATCAGTATTGAGTTTGAGACCCCCAAACGGTGGGGCAAATCATTTCGGCCGGGAGGGATATGCAAACTAATATTATACTCGTTAGAGCCTTGATCTAGCATGCTGTGAGACACCTCAATCAATACGAAAAGGATAATTACATTTTTTCGATACACGTAATTGGAAAAAATTTAAAAAAAAAAAAAAAATAGTCCTATGTTAATTATTTATTATTAATGATTGTGAAAATTAATTATTGCGGTCTTACTGAATTAGTCAACAACTGCGAGAATTATTTTCAACCAACAAAAATATGACACGTATAAATTTAGATGAATAACATTACTCGATATTAAAGTGTGCATATAGATTGGATAAATTTATTACCTTTAAAAATAAAATACCCTAAATTTGTCTTTTAAAAACAATGTAATTGTCATATTTGCAATTTTTAAAATGGATTGTGACATTAAATTGTTCATGTAATGACATTTAGTCCCTAAATTTAATAAATGTAAAAACATATCCATGAATTAATTAATTAGTGATAATAATATTTTTTTTGGGTAAAAGTTCTCAATAGATAGTTTAAAAAGCCAAGTTATTTCAACCATACTTGCAAATGTCTAGAATTGGATAATGCCTCCCATTTTTTTTTTTCTCCAAAGAATTTTCACTTTTAATTAAAAAGGACAATATTCTCACTAAACTGATTAATTCAGGACATTTTTGAATATTTATTTAGTTGAGAGAATGATGGCTTCTTAAGAAATTAAGGACTTGTAGTGTCACAACACCTTCTTAAAAGTAAAAACTAAACTTTGGTTCTAAGAATTCGCTCAAAGGGCAAAAAAAAAAAAAAGAAAAAGAAAAATTCAATGTTAGATTCTCATACGGTGGGCGGGCGCGGGGGCTGACTGAGTAAAAATCAGGGACTTCTCTTTCGGCCTATCCTATCCAAAAATCCCCGGTTTTGGTTTTGGGTTTTGGTTTTGGTTTTGGTTAATCTAAACTTTAGTTTTTAACCTTTTTGAGTTCTAACATCTTATCAAGATATAAATAGTGCAAAGCTTAGCGGTTACTTCGTCGGACTGGGAGCTCTTCGCATTGTTCAACTTCCAACCAAAACCAAAACCAAAACCAAAACCAAAACCAAAACCCAAACCAAAACCTTTGAGTGACGAGAGAGAGAGAGAGAGAGAGAGAGAGAAGAGAAGAGAGAAAATGCCAGCCTCAGCCTCAATTTCTCTCTCAGCTTCATCTTCATTCTCTCTCTTCTTAACTTCTCCAATTTCTTCTTCTTCCTCTTCCCCAAACAAACCCAAGTCATCATCCTCTTCCTCCTCCTCCTCTGCATTTCTACCCAAACGTACGGACACTTCCCCAATACGATTCCTTTCAATTTCCAAGCCAGAACGACGCCGTCTTGTGATCCACTCGGCCATGTCGATCGAGAAGGAGACGCCTGAGGCCCAGAGGCCCGACACGTTTCTCCGCGAGGACTCGGCGTCGTCCTCGTCCTCCGTCAGGGCCCGCTTCGAGAAGATGATAAGGGACGCCCAGGACAGCGTCTGCCGCGCCATTGAGGCCGCCGACGGTGGGGCCCGATTCAAGGAGGATGTTTGGTCCAGGCCCGGTGGTGGCGGTGGCATCAGCAGGGTTCTTCAAGACGGCGCCGTCTGGGAGAAGGCTGGTGTCAATGTCTCTGTCGTTTATGGGGTTATGCCTCCTGAGGCTTATAGAGCTGCTAAGGCTGAATCTGTGGATCACAAGTCCGGTCCGGTTCCCTTCTTCGCCGCCGGTGTTAGCTCGGTGAGGGCTTGGGAGTTTAGTTTTGGATTTTGCTCACAATTTCGCGGCGTAGTTTTCTGAACTTTTTCCTCAATTCTACTCTGTTGGTTTTTCAGGTTTTACATCCGAAGAACCCATTTGCGCCTACATTGCATTTCAATTATCGGTATTTCGAAACTGATGCTCCCCAAGGTAATTTACGAGGTTCTGCCATGCTTGGACAAATTTTGATTTTTTGTGTTTGCTTTTTGTTACCATCGTATTCTTATTTTGAGTTATCACATTTGGAACACCACATTGGTTTCAAGTCTCCTTTTATGGAGTATGTGACTGTATTTTTGGTAGTGTTATTACTTTATGATACTTCATGGACTTTACTGGCAAAGTGGTTGCCCTACTTTCATGGGTGGTGTAGCTAACCTCGCTGCTTTGCTCCAGTCCGAGAGGATATCTAGGATCTTATGGTTTTTGGGCCAGTTGGTTGATTGAAAATAAGAACAACTTGGATATAATGAGAAGGAAATGGAAGGAAGCTAAGATAGTTTTCTCCACCTGAACTGAAATATTAGCTAGTGGATTTGCTGGTTGAAACATTTCGTAGTGTTTTCATGTCTTGTGAAGAATTCTATACCTAAATAGCATAATCAACAAGGTCAATTTACACTCATGAGATGCCAGAATCATAAAGAGGATCTGAAATATAGTATTTTAGCAGAGATCGAAGACATTTTCAGCACTTGTACTAATCCATATTGAAAGAATCGTAATGGGAAAGGATTTGAAAAGGAGATATCAAAAAATTGAGTTATCCCTTCCTGATTTCACTCATTACATGAGAGATTAACCAAAATTTGTGTCTTAATGTGTAAGTAGACGCATGATGGATAGGAAAGGAAACATCTCCCTTGATTCTATTCTTGTTACACCCTATTACGAATTAGTAAACAACTAAACATGGCCTTTATCTATGCTGTAGCGCATGATAGCTGAAAATGTGTTCCTTAATGATCAGGGTACTATGAAATGATTCTGGTACTGAACTCTTTATTACAGAGATTCAGTGAATTCCATTGGCTGGAGTAGCGGATTGGTGATCATCTTATTTTATGATTTGATCAAAAACAGGAACAAGATCAAATACCATGAAGTAGTGGACCTAGTTGAAGTAATAATATATTTTTTTTTTCTGTCATTTGAAAATCTTGCTCCATTATGTGCAATAGAAGATAAGACAACAAACATGATCTGTTCTTACTTTTTCTTTTGCCATGCTAAAAACTTGCATGTTGCTTGCCAAAGTTGTATTTCTTTTTGTATCATTGACGACTAAACAGTCTGCATTCGTCGTTGGTTTGTCAAATTCTGCAGATGTGCCTGGAGCACCTAGGCAATGGTGGTTTGGTGGTGGAACTGATTTAACTCCTGCTTATATCTTTGAGGAGGATGTCAAGCACTTCCATTCGGTATGTTTTTAAAATGGACAAAATTTCTGTCAATTTGAAAACACATAACCAAAGTATTAGTTTTTATAAGACAAGATACACAAAGGAAAGAAAAGGATTATAATATTACTTCTGAGCATCATTCTGCCTTTAGAAATACTTTAATAGATTGTGCACGTTCTTGTTTTTAAGCCAAGCAATATCTGTGCAAAATTAGAGTTGATATGGTTGGTAGATGATGCACATCGACTGTTCAAGAATTTCGTACTGACGTTGGCTTCTTTCTGCAGGTTCAAAAAAGTGCTTGTGACAAATTTGATCCCAAATTCTACCCACGGTTCAAGAAATGGTGTGATGATTATTTCTATATCAAAGTACGTTTCTGGCTAAGCCTTAATCATTGTATGATGTGATTTGGTTCTAGTTCTTAAGTTGAAATAACAATTTTTGCAAGCAAGAAAGAGTAATAATATTACTTATTGAAAAACTGTTTCATTTGTACATATAAGCTGGGTTTGTTCCAATTATAATATGAATTGTTCAAAGTGTGATCTTTTCTAGCCTTCATATTTGATGTTCATTTCTGTGTGCAGCATCGCGATGAGAGGCGCGGGCTCGGAGGAATTTTTTTTGATGATCTAAATGATTATGATCAAGAGATGCTTCTTTCTTTTGCAACTGGTAATTGCTTGACTGTGTTTTCCTTTGTGCTTTCTAATGACGAGTTGTACACTGTTTCAGTCTGACCTCCCTCCCTATACACTCTTTTCCGAACTTTTGCAGAATGTGCAAACTCTGTTATTCCTGCTTACATACCCATCATAGAGAAAAGAAAGAATACACCATTTAATGATAAGCACAAGGCATGGCAACAATTGCGGAGGGGGCGCTATGTTGAATTTAATTTGGTATGGAAAAAATCTCCTGAAGATGTTGAAGAAGTTTTCTTTACATACACACAAATGCACACGAACACACATTGTAATTGGGGCCTTCTTATATGTTTGCTGTTTTCAACCAAAGGTTTACGATCGTGGTACAACATTTGGACTAAAGACAGGAGGTAGAATAGAGAGTATTCTTGTCTCTCTTCCACTAACTGCTCGGTGGGAATATGACCATGTAAGCATATTGGAATATCTCTGGATAATTTAAATGTGATGCCGAATGCTGCTTATAATAGACTGTTTTGACGTCCCAATTGAAAGTGTGTTTCTTTTATGATTTGCAGAAACCAGAAGAGGGAAGCGAAGAGTGGAAACTATTAGATGCTTGCATCAACCCAAAGGAATGGATCTAATGTTCTTAATCAGATGTTTTTGTACGTAGAGTACCCCTGCTTTTTCATTTTTTATCCTTTACTTTCCCAAGAATTGTTGTCTGTAGCCGAGGATTAGAAGAAGCGGTTAGCATCTTGGTATGAGGTGATTCATTAGGGGTACAAGTTGATGTAATTGCTACGATTGCCATTGCTTTGTATGGATCACTGATCTGTCAATGAATAATTACCATCTTGAAAAGGCTCGTAATTTAACTAGTGCTTTTTGGATAGATCAAATGCACCTGAGCATTGGACAATTTCTCAGGATTAGAGAGGAAAAATAGAGCACCTTATTAACTTGATTGCACGAGATCCAGGGTTTCTGGTGGATTTAATCTCATAGTTGTTTTAAGACTCGGTGAGTAGAAGACTTCCATGTAATGTCCCAAGAGAATTCTGAAGAGACCTCATGTTGGGCGTTCAATGCAAAGTAGTACGCAAATACCANATCCTCGTTGCACACCAAAATATTCAATAATTCATCCCAGCTTGAAACGGGACAATTGTTAGCTAAAAGTAAGCATTTCGCTGGTGTATTACGAATTTGCCAACATTTTTCCCCGAGTTATAATATCCGGTGTATGTCCCAGCTTCACAGCAATATTTATCAATCTTATAGAGTTTTATCAAGTTTGATAAATATTTATGATTTATCAATCCAGTGTATGCACCATTAATTCTAATCTCCTTCAAGTTTCACTTACACCAAACCCACAAAAACTTTCTTTGCTTGCAAAACCAAAATATATAAAGAAGATTAATTCTATGAGGGCAGGCATCATAGTAATTAATCATGGAAATAATCATATACAGAGAAGTCACTATACAGTAGAGAACCATCCTTATAGTGCAGAAGGTAATAACAATTATCACAGAAATAGCAAGGATTTCCCTGGGCCCACTTGTCATCAACAGTCACCTTTGTAGCTCTGTAAATCTTACAAACATTACATTTTTGCATGCGAGGTTTCAGTTGAAATACGACAATTGGATAGGCTGCCTGGTTTTGCACGTCCTCTGGATGAAGAAGCCTCATGTCTCGTATGACAATTGTGTGCTTGCAATCTCCCTGCACAAATAAAAAGTGCGTGAACCAAATAAAATTTAGTAGTGTCTTGTGATGGGACGAGGAACAATCATCAAGATAAGGATGCACACACGAAAAGCAAGGAAAGTCTACTAAGAGATTGAACACTAAAGTTGAGAGCAGGGATGTCATTTTCGTGAAGCCATAATTTCTCCCAAAGAAACTTGCAAGTGAAGCCACATTTCAAAACCCAAAACTTGGTCCTTTCTAAAAGACAGCCAAAAACACGCACCTGGTGGCAATATAGATATCCTGTGCCAAGGCGAAATTTCAAGTCACAAAACCGCGTCTTTTGCATGTCAGCAGCTCTAAAATGGGGCAATTGTGAGGCTGTAACATTGCCAATAACTGCCTTTTGCTTTTGCTGCAGTTCTCCAGTAATTAGACATTCCCATTTTTTCTGAACTTCGTCCTTGTTGTTTCTTAGCCAATCAAATATTGGTTCACTATAATCTATTGCAGATGGATCTCTCAAATCATTGCAAAACACATCCTGCACAGAAGCAACATTTTTTTTTTTTTTTTTTGCTTTAAGTGATAAAACATCTTCATCATGAAAACATAACTGAATAGATGGAATGTCACCTCTATGAGAAAATATCCTGAGGGATCATGCTGCTCAGCCTTTTGCATCACCTGATCTGTTATGCAGTAGATCTTATCCCTTAGTTCAGTCAAGGCTTGTCGTCCTAGGACCAAGAATTCTTGGGTCTTTACACAGTGCCACAGAAACATCAGACAGCTCATTATGAAGAGAAACGGCAAAAGCAACACAGAATACAAAATAAACTAATAGGGACCTGGGAGTACATTTCATTTATCTTTTCCCTACCATACAAGCAAAAGCATTTCTACATCCCCAGTGGAGTTTATAATGGAAGAGAAATACCAAATAATCTTTTCTTATATTTGCATTAAAGCTTGAGCATTGTAATGGATATATTTTCGAGAAACAATGAAAAACAAAAGAAAGAGTCTAAAATAACAATATCACAGAATATCTACACGAGAGCATGCAAGTCAATGTAAGATAAACTCACGTGTCTATTTCTTAACTATCGAGTGTTTTTCACCTATATTACGTGTACATGCCTTGTGCCAATTTATTTTGCTTTCATATGCCTCGTGCCAATTTATTGACAAAGGTTGCATTGGAGCAAACAATTGCCAAAAATATCGTGCCTATGGTATGCACTTTAACTAGTGTCTTTGAACAAAAATTTCTCCCATACTACAAATAATCCGTTGGATATTAGGTGGTGAAAAAATCTTAAGCTAATTAGAATATGAATCTTAGATAGCAAAACAATAATTCAAACAATCTGAAGCCTCTAGCAATGTAATGACATAAAATTACAATTCACATCGGTTATGTTGTTGCAAATATTTCAACCCAAACTAATAAAAGTCATGATAATTATAAAATGACACTGAATCTAGCAAATAAATAAATCGAACACATATAGGATTCCTTCCATTTACCTCAAGGTCGTAATATGTTTAAAAATAGTATTACCTTTTCTCTTTTTCTTCGAAGAGAAATGATAATTTGTTGATGGTGAAAAATAATATGCTATTATTACCTTTAACCATCTCTTTTTGCTGTGGTAAACCTCAATGGAAAGAGCAACTTCTGGACGCACCACATGAATGTATTCATGGATACTTGATGACCTCACCTGCTTAGCATTAAGACATAGCAGAGAAAAAATTAATCTTCAATTTTCAGAATGGTCAAAGAGATAAATCCAATTAAATTATATGGATTAACAAACATGGTTACGCACAAAGAAATGAAGGAGCTGCCAACAAAGAAAGGCAGGTGTAAAAGAACAAGGAATCATGTGCATAAATGAAGGTGACAATTCAAATTCAAACTAGTGAAGGTAGAGGAAGAGTTTGGACAGGAATTTACTCAAAGGCAAAAATAGTGAGCTAAGCAGCAAATTCTTAAGATCAACAGCTGGGTAATTTTCATCGGGTTCCATAGTTTTTCCAAGTTCTGAGGAAAATCCTGTTTAGGTTCAGTTCTTTCAGGCTTTAGCTCAACCACAGAAATCATTTGCTAAATGTACAAAAATTCATTCTAGCTCTAAATGTCTTTCTCGACTTAAATAGGGAAGAAGGATGACAAGAAAGAAATTAGCTACAGGGGACAGAGGGTGTTGCTCTAGTAAATTATAAGAAAACAAGGGAC
Source organism: Parasponia andersonii (assembly GCA_002914805.1). Lineage (NCBI taxonomy): Eukaryota > Viridiplantae > Streptophyta > Magnoliopsida > Rosales > Cannabaceae > Trema > Trema andersonii. Next base: position 434,884 of record JXTB01000171.1, read on the forward strand.
TCAAAATTTTGAATAGAGTAGAAAGTAAAAGAGAAGGTGGCTCTGAGAAAAAATAAAATATTAAAGCATCAATAATCTTCCATTGGAAATGCATAGAAATTCATAACATCAAATTGTCGAGCAAACCTTAGTTCCTGCATCTGCAGACCTTAGGGGTTTTATCCTCTCAGCTTTCTCAAAGGATGGAGTGACAGACTCAATCAGTCTGCAGCTGGGACTAGAGAAACACAAGGGAATATTGTTAGTAAAGTAAAGTTAGAGAATCAGAGAGATTTAAATGACTTCTGCAGTCATATACGAACTTGAATGAGTGCAGTCTCACTGTCACTTTATCTTCATCCTGCTTCTTTTTTATTTTTGCAAGTTCCTGTACCTTGGCAATGTACACTTCCTGGACACATGGTGATGATGAGGTTAGTGGATATGATGACGATAAAATAATAAATTAAATTACTAGAAGGGTGAAGAAAATATCATACACTGGCAACTGGCAACGATTCTGAATCACAAGAGTCACATTTTTTACGGAAAGTAAGTTGCATTAAGTTATTCACATAAAGGCCTTGTGGGAAACAAAATAACAAGCAAATTGAAATAAAGAAAACACCAGTAACCTCAGAATTCAAAACTCATGCTTCAGTAACTCTCAAACACGGTTAAAAAACGAGAATGACCAGTGCAGTGGCCTTTAAAGACAAGGACATCATTCAAAAACCAAGTTTAAAAACAAAAATGAAAATAAGAGCATCAAGTTTTTCAAAAACCAACGTCTGGTCTCAAATTTACAGTTGAATGCCATAAACCAATGTCTGTACCTCATCTGCATGATTACGAGCCCTCCTTCCTTTTGTTTTCCCTGAGCTCCTTCCACTCGTCAACTCATTGCCACCAGCTTTAGCCGTACCATTTGAAGAAATTTCTAAACATGCATCTTTCTCGTTTGTCATTCCATGATCATCTTCTCTTCTGGACTGTTCATCATCCGCATGATTATGTGCCATCCTTCCTTTTCTTTTCCTTAAACTCCTTCTGCAAACTATCCCATTGCAATCAGCTTCAGCCATATCGTTTGCAGAAATTTCTAAGCATGTATCTTCACCATTTGACAGGGAAGGTGCCTCATCCACATGATTATGTGCAATGCTTATTTTTCTTTTCCTTAAGCTCCTTTTGCTCAGTATCTCATTGCAAGCAGTTCTAGCAGTATCATTTGCAGAATTTTCTAAACACACATCTTTTTCTTTTGATATTCCATGATCATCTTCTCTTCTGTATAACAACCAAAAAGATACTCAAACTTACTCAGACTAATGCCACCAAGTTGACATAGTAGAATAAGAATTAAAAGTATATACCAAAATGCTCGTGCTTCATAATGAACAAATTGGATGAAACACATGAGCCAGAATTAGGCAATGCATGGCTTGAAGCTTCATCCATAGGACTTGAAATACATAGTAAGATGCCTAAATCATAATGGCCCTTCAGTTACAGGATCTACAAGCAGAAGCAACTTGCAATAAAGCTTGTGCCTATCTACTCAAGTCCCAAATTATAAGCACCCATGAGGATTAGGTCGAGTCGTCAGCCCATGGTTTGCTTCTATGAGCTCTGGGTTCGATTCGTCATAAGACCTACCTAACAATATGCTAGAGTTTCTTGCCTCCTAAAGGCAGTAGGTTTGACAAAGGACTCAACATGAAAAAAACAAAGGAAAAAAGAAAGTCTACTCTGACTTAAACATAGAATACATAGTGGTATTAAGTGACTCACTCTTCGTTGGAAAGCCTGTCTCCCTGTGTCGAAGGATTATCCACATCTTCACCTTCCTAAAGACCATTCACTACCATAAAATTACAAAACTTGGAATTGGAAAAGCATAAGTATATAAGAATAGTTTACTTAGGTTTTGTTTGTAACCTGGAGTTTTGTAGGGGGGAAAATTGTGTGTAGGAAAAGTAAAGGGAAAAGAAAGTTAAAAATGTTTTCCCAAAATTTTAGGCTATATTTGAAACTTGGATTTTGGTAGGGATTACGAGGAATAGTCGAAGGAAAAAAAGAGCGAAAATATTTTCCTAAAATTTTTATAAAATTTAGTTTTCAAAACTTTTTTTCTCATAATTTTTTCATTATAATCTAAATCTTCCAAATTTACTAAAAACGTCTCTCGTAGAATCTCCGTAAAAAAAATTTTCTTTAATTTTTGATAAAATCTAAACAAAAGAAAATAAAGTTCTTAAGAATTTATTTTTATTCCTCCCTAAAATCCAAGATCCAAAAGGAGCCATATAACTCTATCTTAAAACTTTTCTCTTTCATCAATTCCTCAAATTTTATATACTAAAACATAACATCAAAACTAACTCTACTTGAAAAATTTATAACTCCGTTTTTGTTTGAAACCAAACAAGAGAAAATAAAATCTCTTGCAATTTTTTTTTTCTTTCCCTCTAAAAATCCAGGTTGCAATAGGGGGCTTAAAGCTTTGGGAGAAGAAAAAAGTAATAAAAAGAATAAATAAATAGACAAACCTTAAATGCCTTCTTCATGGCCATATCGACTAACTCTTCATCGGTGAAGATTTTAAGATCATCCACTCTGCAAAGTACAAACTGAATTCCTCAACATCCAAAAAAAAAAAAAAAAAGAACAACCTAGATTCACAAAAGAAAGAAAATTGAACCCAAGAATGAGAATGCACACATACGAAATGTCTTCTTCATCAACTTGGGTTTCATCCAAAGAAAGTTCAACCTCTAAATTCTGGAAGAAAAAGAAATTCAACAACAAATTGAACCCATTAATTAATTTTTTTTAAAAAAAAAGGGAAAAAAGAAATATATGTACCTGAAGCTCGAGGAGAAGAGAAGACTGAAAGTGAAGAACACTGGTGAGCGGACTGACCAAATTGGGGACGTAAAGGGGTCCGCCCTTGGGAATCGAGAGCAATTCCCCATTTATATAAGTACTACCATTGTTGGGTTGGTTCTCTCCGCCATGGGTAATGGTAATATTGGTAATACTACTTGGTTGGTTCTGTGGGTCAGCGCCGAGTTCTGCCATCTCCACTGGGTCGGGTGGCTTTCGAAAGTTTTTCACTCCAATTTTCGCAGGAAACAAACACCCACCACTCTCCGACTCTTTCTCTCTCCCAATTTTGCAACTTTGAAATGGAACAAGAAGAAGGCCTCCCGCCAGAAGGTGGGGCTCTGCCACCAAAAGAACACAAAAGAAGCAACGTTTGGGTTTGCTTGTCCTCCTTAAGCCTAAAGACCCACCGAAATTATAGATTTTATAAGGGTCTCTTATCAAAATTATTTTCTTTTGTTTTTAGAGGAATTTTATTTTTTTCCTCCCGAAAAGAGCAGGTCATGCCCCATAGTCATGCGTTTTCCCTGTCAATGGGGATCGAAGTAATTCCTATTGCATGTAAATGAATGGGATAATCATACTTAGGAGATTACTACATTTATTAAAATGAAAATGATACTCATGATGATAATTCACATGTTATTGTGAAATCTGCTGTTGTTGGATATATTATTGCACAATAACTTCTATGCATAACAATTAATAAATTTCATGGTTGATTAGGTGAGCACAAGAATCAGAATCAAATATTGGGTGGAAATTAGAGATGTATAATGGGCCGGGCCGGGTTCGTCTACACTATAAGTTTATCCAACTCGATTTATACCCAATAAGAATATAGGTCGAGCCAGCTCATATTCTTATTAAAGGATCCGGTACGGCATATAAGCCCAACTCATTAAGTGTGTCGTGTCTAAGTGAGTTGTGCTTATACGGGCTAAATATAGGCACAATGTGGATCTAATTTTATTGTCATTTTATGATTTAAAATATCAAATATTGGCCTAAACTCATTCATATTTTTTAAAAAATTGAATAAATTGAAAATAACAAAAATAAGTAAATAAATAACATTAAAAGTATATAAATAAAAATATTTAATTAAGCAATGACTAAATGTGGGCTAACAGGAAAAATGTTTAAATTTATATATAGAATAATTAAATGTGGGCCAAATTGGGTTAGACTAGGTCTGTGGCCTTATGACTAAGGCCTGACCTACCCCTACTATATGTAACGAGCCAACTAAACCCACATAATATTAGCCTGAGTTGGTTTTAGGTCCGTTTATCAGGTATTACTGAATAAAATTAATTTCTAATTAATTATGTAAGGTGGTAATGCGAAAATTGTAAAAATAACACAAGATATTTTTACTTGGTTCAGTTATCTCCCGATAACCTACGTCCAAGGGGCCACGCCCAGAGAATAAACACTATTAGCAAAGTTTGAATGAATACAAACACTAATTTGACTTATACAATAAAAAGACTTCATCTTTTGATTGTCGCAATGTAGATGTATTCCTTCACTAACGTGTCTAGCGAGCACCACTCATCTTAGGTTGACTTTGTTTTTCTAAAATCCCTTTAGATACTTGAAGTCGATCTTTTCCCGAAGATAATCAGTACTTCTCCCGAAACACTATGGCTTAAACGACTAGGACACCTCGTAAGTCTAAAATATGGCTAAAAGAAAAAACTTTTCTTTTAAAACTGAAAAATACAATAAGTGGTCTTTCTACCTAAAGCTACTCTTGAGTGACCTTTAAATAGAGAACAGAGTAAGCCTTCATGTGTAAGATCTGCAAAATAACAATTAAAAGCATTTAGTATTAATTAGAAGACTTGTAAGGTCAGCTAAATTTGTTACTAAACTTAGAAAACGGATCTTAAAAGTAGTTGATGATTCTATCCACGTGTTGCAACATGGTCTGTCAACCCAATCATAAAGGAAACTTTTAGATTACTTTCCTAGTATAAAAAAATAAGTTACTCAAACCTATTTGATAGCTAATAGTACGAATTAAAGTAACTTTAATCAGTGAGAATCAGCAGAAATAAGTTAAGGAAACTTCCATAAAAGATAATACACATAAAATATTCAATTAAAGGAATTTCCTTAGTGAAATATAGACATATACTCAAAACTAATTTAGGAATGAGTCACTTACTCATTTCTTCTCAATTAAATCTGTCTATATATTAATATGATCAGATTTTTATATTTGACAAACTATACAAATTATGACTTAAAGCATATAAAAGGAAAATATGAAAAATACTGAAAACCTTATTCAGATCAAATATTTAGTCGCATGTTGTAACATGAGTGTGAAACCAAGTATGTTACAACATGAAGGTTGCCAATAGATTATTCACTCTTTCAATCTCCCCCTTTGGCATCTTTTAAACAAATATTTGATATGTCTGTAAAACAATGTCAGTATGTATCCAAAATCAAAAACCAAATATACTTTTTCCCCTTTTTGGACAAAAGATCCAAGGGCAATGAAAAAAACAAGTGATAAAAATTATCAATCACAAAACAACTAATGAAACTAGAACATGTTGAAATATCATAACACAAAAGAAATTAGTCCTGCAGAAAGTTAAATACACCCAAATTGTATCAAACTTATACAAACCAAGAAAATGAAAAAAAACAAAAAAGAAAAAGAAAGAAACACATAAAGATCAAACATCATCTATTTCCACATCCAGTTTCTTTGCAATGACAGCAACCATTTTCTCAATCTTTATAAGCCTAGCTTCTTGATCTGTGGATGTTGTAACAGCACTAGCAGCAGGACCTTATGTATAATATTAGCAGTAGCTTCAAGCTCCCCTTCAACTGGATCTTTCTTCTTAAGTTTGAACATGATATTGGATGGAGTGGCTGTAAGGAACTCAGAGTCATACATGAGAGGGTTTTGCTGGGATAGAATCCTATAGATAAGTGATGGAAAGATCAGCCTCTTCTTGGGATGTTTAAGATTTCGAAGATCACAAATCTGCTCAAAAATCATTTATCCCAAGTTCAATGATACACCTATTCTAACTTCAAACAGAAAGCTAGCAATATCAAAGTGAATAGCTGGATAATGTGTGGTAGGTCTCCAATTGTGCATAGTAATCCGATGAAGTCCTCTGTACTTTAAGATCAGTAGCAACCATGTCTTTATCAAAAGACTTTTCAAACTCATCATGAGGACTTAAAGGTATACCGAGAAAATCAGAAATCACTTGAGGCGAGAAGTCATACACATGATTTCTAACAAAAATCTTGTGAAAGGTAATGGAATTAGGTTCATCAAATCCATCAGTAATATTAGCATAGAATTCTTGAACTACCTGAGACACAAAGCCTTTGTTTTTAAACACAGTATTATCCCATCTCTGATCTTCAATGGCTTTTAACACACCAATACTTAAAAAAGATTTAGAATTATGTTTCTTTTAGGAATAAACTGACATTGACCATAGACATTCATTGATGCAGCAATTTCTTTAGTGTAGTATCAAGGAGTAAAGGTATCATGAATATTATAACCTGGTGTGGGTGTTGTAAAAGTGGAAACACCCTTTGCCTTCTCAGCTGCAATGGCTTTCTTAGGTTTCTGCATAGTTTGTTTGCAAGAATGGCCAGCAGACTTCTTAGAGGGTTGATCAGCAAGAGTAGCCAATGAAGTGGCTACTTGTGTTGGAACATCAGGTTGATTCTGGTCAATAGCAGAGGAAATTACAGCAGGTGAGTGTTGTGTTGGAACATCAGAAACAGTAGGTGGCTTCTCTGATTGTGTCACAACAGATGTTGCAGTATTGGTTCAGATGGAATCTCTTCCAAAGGAGAGACTTGAGTTTCAACGAGTGTCTTTGTTACTTCGATATTCTCCTTTGTTGCATCAGGGGTCTGCAATTCACTGACTTTCGATGTTGCAATAACCTCTTTTTTAAGAACAGGTTCTGGAAGCGATGTTGCAACAGGCATTTCCATCGATTCTTGATTATGAAGACTCGATTTAGAAGTCTTACCATCATCACCTTTTTCTAGAACCGACTCATTTGTTGAATGAGCAATTGATTTCGAATTAAGGGAATGAGAAGAATCTCCTGAATCAGTTGGTTTTTACAATTCGATGGGTTATGATGGAAAACCTTTGGTTCAGTCACCTTCTCCAGCAATGATGACTTTATTTTCACAGAGGTCGGTAAGACCACCGATTTCTGCTTCTTGGCTGGCGGTGAAGAGGGTGATGCTTTTCCTCTTTCCTTTCGGAGCAGGAGCAGACTTGCTCTTTTTCCCTGATTTGGTGATAATCATAGCAGGCAGTTTTTGTAGGAACAGAAAAAATGAAAAACAAAAACAAAGAAAGAAAGAGGAAGAAGAAGAGACTACGGCTGAGACGATTTGGGATTTTAGGGTTGAAACAATCTGAATATATGTCCCCTTAGTTACCCAAAATTTGAAAAGGAAATAAATAAAAATTGGAGCCAAAAAGCTTGAGAGATAACTGCTATGAATAATTTTGGAACGTATTCCAACAGATAATATCAGCATGCAGTTTTTCTATAAACCGCCTTTTAAAAAAAACAATCAAAATCTGTAAATATCTCAATATTATAACATGCCTTATTCTGCCACAAAATCAAAATTTAATATATATGGAAAGCTAGAATGAAAAATTGAAAGAAAGAAATTTATGTCAATCATAAATTAATTTTTAAAATAAACAGGACTTGCCAATTTTATCAAAAAAAATTTCCGGATTTCCTTTAGATTAATTAATTATTAAGGATTGAAAGACAACTGACTTACCTTAAAAATGTTGATCTCCACGAAATTCCATTCTAAATTTCAGGCCATAAACATGTGCTGTGATTACTTGAGCAGTACATCTTTATTTATTGCTATTGCCCTTTTATTTTTATTTTTTATAACAACACAAAAGTGAAGCACTCACAGTCAGTAACCTTCATACTATCACTGAGGTAGCCCTTTTCACACAGTAGATTACTCATGGATGGCTTTCACACATCAGTGTAGGTAGCTTTTTTTTTTTTTTTTTGGACTAAGGAGCCTATTTTACAAAATTTTTCTAAGATCAAACAAATAAAGGTTCAGCAGTTAAAATTCAATCCAAGATAATCCATATTTCATCAATCAATCCAAAAATTTTATAAGATGAGATAAAAAAAGACTGTATATTAGAAAATCAAATTATGATTAATAAAAATTGATCTCTTTCAAAATTTCTTTTAAATTTTCCACACACAAGAATTTCAATTTCAAATGGCAAAAATTTGGCATAAAATAAAACAGAAATATTTACATAGAACAAATTCCCAAGGACTTCCTCAAGAAATCAAAATGCACAAAATCGAGTGGTTTAGTGAATATATCTGCAAGCTGATTCTCTATTGCAATATACTCCAAAATAATGACATTATTTTCAACCAATTTTCTAATGAAATGATGACGAATATCAATATGCTTAGTCTTAAAAAGTTGCACTGGATTTTTAGAAATATTGAGAGCACTAGTGTTATCATAATATACTACTAAATTATCCAATTCAATACCGTAGTCCTTTAGCATCTGTTTCATCTATAACAGCTGTGTGTAATAACTCCCAGCAGCAATGTACTCGACTTCAGCAGTCGACAAAGAGATGGAGTTCTGCTTTTTGTTGTGCCATGAAATCAGGTTGTTCCCGAGGTAGAAACAACCTCCAGTTGTACTTTTTCTATCGTCAGCATTCCCTGCCCAATCTGCATCACTATAACCAATAAGATGAGTATTAGTTTTCTTTAAATACCAAATTCTATGATCAATAGTCCCATTAACGTATCTAATGATTCTTTTTACAGCAAGAATATAAGATTCCTTAGGTCTAGATTGATATCTAGTACAAATACCAACACTATAGGAAATATCATGACAACTAGCTGTAAGATACAGTAGACTTCCTATCATGCTCCTATAGAGCGTTGGATCAACATCAATACCATTTTCATTTTTGGTCAACTTGAGATTAGTACTCATGGGAGTATTCATGTGTTTGGCAGATTCCAAACCAAACTTCTTCACAAGGTTTTTGGCGTATTTGAATTGAAATATGAAAATCCTATCTTCAAGTTGCTTGACCTGCAAACCTAGAAAAAATGTCAGCTCGCCTACCATACTCATCTCGTACTCCTTCTTCATCTGGATAATAAATTCATGTACTTTATTATCAGATGTAGAACCAAAAATAATGTCATCAATATATATTTGAGTAATAATAATACCAAATTCAAAGTGCTTGATGAGCAAAGTTTTATCTACTCCCCTTCTCTTGTAGCTTTTTTTAATAAAAAAATTTGTTAACCTTTCATACCATGCCCTAGGTGCCTGTTTCAATTCATATAGTGCCTTTTTGAGTTTAAAAACATGGTTAGGGAAATATGGATTTTCAAAACCTTTAGGTTGTTCTACATAAGATTCCTCATTCAAAATATCATTTAAAAACACACTTTTTACATCTATTTGGTATAAAGTAAAGCCTATGAGACATGCAATAGCAAGAAGTAAGCGAATAGATTCTAATATAGCAACGGGTGCAAATGTTTCATCGAAATCAATGCCCTCAACTTGTGTGTATCCTTGGCAACCAATCTAGCTTTATTTCTAATTATATTACCAAATTCATCAAATTTGTTCTTATAAATACATTTGGTTCCAATCAAATTAGAATTCCTAGGTCTAGGTACAAGTATCCACACATCATTCTTAGTGAACTATTCTAATTCCTCTTGCATTGATTTTACCCAAAATTCATCTAATAGGGCTTATTAACATTTTTAGGCCCAATCATAGAGGTAAAGCACACATATTTTATCAAATTTATGTTTCTCCTCCTTGTGACCATCACATCATCAGGATTACCTATAATAAGATCATAAGGAGGATTTTTCTTCATCCTTGATGATGGTTCTCTTCTGATTGGATCATGAATATCTATTGAAGGTTTAGCGGATGAAGTGTCTCTCTGTCTAGGGGATGTTGCAACATCTGATTCTGATGTTGTAACAGGATTGTCTGGTCTTGTAGTAGTGTCAGACTGAGTTGTAACATGTAAATTAGAAACAGAATCAACAACAGCTTTATCAGTAAAGCTGTGAATTTCATCTTTTTGTGAAAAATCTACGAAATCTTTAAGATCATCAACAACAACATTAGCAGATTCTATAATAGATTGAGTTCTCATGTTATAAACACGATAAGCTCTACTATTATTTGAATGACCCAGAAAAACACCTACATCACTTTTAGTAACAAACTTACCCAAGTGTTCCTAATCATTTAGGATGTAACATGTACTCCCCAAAATATGAAAATAGCTTAGGTTAGGTTTCTTACCATGGCAAATCTCATAGGGTATTTTTGCTATACCTAGGCACAAATAGACACAGTTAATAGTGTAACATGCCGTGCTTATTGCTTCAGCCCATAATCTCTTGGATAGCTTCTTACTGTTGAGCATGACATGAGCTATTTCCTACAAAGTCCTATTTTTCCTCTCTACTACACCGCTTTGTTGAGGTGTTTTAGGTGCAGAAAATTCATGTGAAATACCACGTTTATTATAAAAATCAGTATAGACAGTATTTTCAAATTCTTTACTGTGATCACTTCGAATTCTCACTATCTTACCAATACTGCAATTTTTCTCAGTCTTAAGTTTCACACATAATGTTTTGAAAACATCAAATGTGTCAGATTTCTCTCTTAAAAAATCTACCCAAGAGTACTTGAAAAAATCACCCACACACACAAAGCCATAACGCTTGCCTCTAATGCTTTATACTTGAATAAGACCCATCAGATCCATATGAAGTAGCTCCAGCACCTTTGATGTTGTAACATATTGTACAACTTTGTGTGTAGTCTTCAATTGTTTCCCAATTTAACAAGGTCCACATATACCTGGTGATTTTTTTAACCAAGACTTGATAATCCTCAAACAACACCTGTAGAAACAATTCTTTTCAACATTTTAAAATTCAAATGACCCAGTTTTTCATACCACAAATCAATCTCATTCACAGATACACTATTACAGGTTTGTGGATTAGTTAAAGTATAATAATTATCAGTGGATCTCAATCCTTCTAAAACAGAGTTCCCACTTTTATCCATGACAACACATTTATCACAAGTAAAATTAACATGAAGATTCTGATCACAAATCTATCTTATGCTAATCAGGTTAGCCTTAAGTCCTTCAACATGCAAAACATTCTTCAATCTAGGGAATCCTTCAACATTGAGAGTTCCTCTTCCAAGAACTCTTCCTTTCACACCATCACCAAAAGTGACAAGGCCAGAAGCATCTTCATTGTAATTTTCTAGTATGGATTTGTCACCTGTCATATGTCTAGAACACCCATTATCAAAGTACCAAGCATTAGTAGCACATGTTCTAAAATATAAAAACTCCAAAACAATTCAGTTCAGATTTTTCAATCCAAACTTTTCTTGTTTTATTCGAAAAATCTATCTCTTTCCTAGGTGTTTTTCTTTGGAAAGGAATCATATGTGAAAAATATTTATTTTCTAAAAAATTAATCAATGTAAAATACCAAGGTCTGATATGTCCTTTAACACCATAAAAGTTACAAGTTGGAATAAACTTACCATACTTACCTGTCAAACCAGATGATTTATGGTGTGTTACAATGTGTGTTGCAACATCAACACGATTACCTGTAACTTGTGATGGTAAAGTAATTTTATTCTGTGGTGTAACATCGATACTTGTTCCTGCACCAGAGTTTGAAACTGAACTTTTAACAAAAATAGTTTTGGAGTTAGAGTGCTCACCTTTAAGTCCGAGTCCTTTATGATCAAAATTGGATTTTCCAATTGTCAGAATATGATCCAAATTAGAAGTCCCTGAATTCAACATTTTTAAGGACTTTTGATTCCTTTCAAGTTCAGCAGAGACTTCATTTAATTTTGCTTCTTTTTCAGCAAGCAAAGCCTCCAATTTCTGCACTTTTTTTTTTTTTTCTGAATTATCCTTGTACTGAATAAGGGCATAAATTCTTACTTCAAGTGATATGTTCTGATCAACTACTCTAATCCATTGAGAATACATATTCTTATATGATGCTTGAATTGATTCTACATTCAGTTTAGATTCATCACTATCAGAATCAGTATTGTGATCTTTTTCTGTCCCGGATATTGCAACACAACCTGCAGATTTCTGCAAAGAACAAACATCATCAGAAACCAAAGAAACTCTAAAGGCTACGTGATTACTTACATAGTTATCATCTTCATCTTGACTACCTTTAGATTCTTCATCACTCCATGTAGTAGTCATAGCATTTGTCTTTTTCTTCAAGGTATTGGCACACTCAGCTTGACGTAGCCATATCCCTCGCATTCTCTGCATTGAATCTCTTTCTTCTTGTTAAAATTAGGTTTAGGAAAGGGCTTACATTTGCTGGAATTATTAGGTTTTGAATTTTTGCTCATCTTCTTCAAGAACTTGCTGAAGTTCTTTGATAAGAGGGCAAGCTTGCCACTCTCTTCTTCACCTTCCTTATCGATTGGTTCAGATGTAGCCTTTAAAGCGATAGTTTTCTCATTTTTTTTTCTTTGCTTAATGTTTATCTCATAGGTCTGAAGAGACCCCATCAGCTCCTCAACTTTCATGGTGTCAAGGTTTTTGCTCACTTCTGTTGCTGTGAGTTTTGGTTGAAACCTATCAGACAATGATCGAAAAATTTTTCTAACCATATTTGTATTTGAAAAATATTTTCCAAGAGCAAAAGCTTCGTTAGAGATATCATAGTGAAATATTTAGATAATGTTTCATCTTCTCTCATTCGCAATTCTTCAAATTTAGAGGTTAACATGATTAATTTGGTTCTTTTCATATCACCAGAACCCTCAAAGTGTGTTTGCAAAATATCCCACGCCTTATTTGCAGATTCACAATTTGTAATCATCTTAATCCTAGTGGCATCTATTCCATTTAATATAGCATGCAAAGTCTTAGAATTGTAATTAGCAAGTTTGTCATCATTAGATGACCATGTGAACTCAAGTTTAATAATATCCTTCCTTTCATCATCCTTAATAGTTGGAGGACTCCAACCACTAAGAATGGATCTCTAAGCTTTTTCATCAAGAAGCTTAATAAAAGCTTTCATGCATGCATTCCAATAAGAGTAGTTCGTGCCATCAAGAACTGGAGGACGTGATATAGACCTACCTTCATCAAGGAACGACATACCTGAAAAATCAGATAAAATATACTACAAGATCTCACTAAAAACGTTAGTGTCCCACTCTGATACTAATTGTTAGGTCTGTTTATCAGGTATTACTGAATAAATTAATTTTCAATTAATTATGTGAGGTGGTAATGTGAAAATTGTAAAAATAATACAAGATATTTTTACTTGGTTCAGTTATCTCCCAAAAATCTATGTCTAAGGGGCCACGCCCAAAGAATAAACACTATTAGCAAAGTTTGAATGAATAAAAACACTAATTTGACTTATACAATAAAAGACTCCCTCTTTTGATTGTTGCAATATAGATGTATTCCTTCACTGATGTGTCTAGTGAGCACTACTCGTCTTAGGTTGACTTTATTCTTCTGAAATTCCTTCAGGTATTTGAAGTCGATCTTCTCCTAAAGATAATCAGTACTTCTCCTGAAGCACTATGACTTAAACAACTAGGACACCTCCTAAATCTAAAATATAGCTAAAAGAAAAAACTTTTCTTTTAAAACTGAAAAATACAATAAGTGGTCTCTCTACCTAAAGTTATTCTTAAGTGGTCTTTAAATAGAGAAGAGAGCAAGTCTTCACGTGTAAGATCTGCAAAATAACAATTAAGAACATTTAATATTAATTAGAAGACTTGCAAGATCAGCCAAGTTTGTTACTAAACTTAGAAAACGAATCTGGAAAGTAGTTGCTGATTCTGTCCACGTGTTGCAACATGGTCTATCAACCTAGTCATATTGTAACATAAAAAGAAACTTTTAGATTTTTTTCCTAGTATAAAAAAATAAGTTACTCAAACCTATTTGACAGCTAATATCACAAATTAGAGTAACTTTAATCAGTGAGAATCAGCAGAAATGAGTTAAGGAAACTTCCATAAAAGATATTACACATAAAATATTCAATTAAAAGAATTTCCTTGATGAAATATAGACATATACTCAAAACCAATTTAGGAAAGAATCACTTACTCATTCATTCTCAATTGAATCCGTCTATATATTAATATGATTAGATTTTTATGTTTGACAACTATACAAATCGTGACCTAAAGTATATAAAAGGAAAATATGGAAAATACTAAAAAACTTATTCAGATCAAATATTTAGTCGCATATTGCAACATGATCGTGAAACCAGTCATGTGTGAAAGTTGCCAACAGATTATTCGCTCTTTCAGTTGGGCTAATATCGTGCTTTTTCTTCTAAATATGGGCCGACCATATTGTCATCTCTAGTAGAGATTGAGAAATCAAGAGAAACTCTTTAAATTTTGGAAAAATTAATGAGATAATCCCAAAATATTCCCTCTAATATACCTAAATTCCACTTTTAACCCTATATTCTTTGAAAATCCAAACATATTCCATCTATTCTTTAGAATAGGAAAAAATATATATATCTTATGCACCTTTTTGGTCGACTTTCAATGTAAAATATCTGCTCCTATATGGGATTCAACATACTTGTTATTAGAGACTCTATATTTATCTAATTATTTGGAAAAAAAATCATATTTTCTGATTTTTTTTTTTTGGTTAAGATTTATAAACGATATTATGAGATTGTGTTTGTTTGGCAATATATTATTTTTTAAAACATTCTTGTTTTTGGACATGAATATTCTAATGGCGTTATTGTCATTGATAAAAATACTTAGTAAAAAATTTGACCAAATATGAATATGGATTATTTATTTATTTTTCTTGTTTTAGAAAATTAATAAGATATTTTTACGTTTTATATATATATAAAAAAAGGGTCTAACGTATCCCAAAATTAATTCAGGCTTAAGTGGTTAGAATTACGTTCTTCGACAAATCAACATATGCTTTTAAGTAAACAAATTTTCTTTTCTTTGCTACTTAAAAAATTCTTCACACAATCGTATAAAAGATTCAACCTAGTAGAAGAAAAATGGAAAAAAAATAAACATCACTCAATGATAGAATTCAATCAAAACTAATTATTTCTACATTTCCTTCTTTTCTCTTTCTATTTCCATTTAGTATATGTAACTGAGTGTAAAGCTCATGCTTGTACTAATTTAAATTTAACACGACACACTAAATTTAGTACATATTTCATGCATTTTGGTTCGTCATGTACATGCTAAAAGTAATGTTACTTTGTATTTAAAATGGGATAGTGAACGTAATTTTTGAATTCTATAAAATAATATCGTAATACTTAAGACCCATACAAATTTCTGTCCTAAGAGAGTTAAAAAAAAAAAGACAATACCCTTCATTAATTTATTAAAAATGTTTAAATACTAATATATTATCAGAAAATGTTTTATAATTATTTCTTTTATCTTTCATTTTAAAAATAAAAGAAAAATATGCTAAAAGGAAATACAAGAAAAACTAAGGAAAATATTTTATATGGCTTTGGTTTCATATTAGTATTGAAAGAAGAGTAAAATAAATTGACGAAGGATGCAATCGTCCTTTTACTACTAAAATCAATTAATTGGATATTACAAGATATAAATTTAAAAAAATCTCAAATGTCAAGGTATATCTTAAAATCACATTAGA